>JAYRCO010000475.1:0-24513 GCA_037042815.1 Ceratobasidium papillatum
TGCGATACTTATCTTATCGGTATCATACTGGGCGCTTATTTATCGGCAAGTATTGTATTTGTATTTGGACAGCCCTAGATGGTATTAATCGAGTCCAAGGTAGATCATGCGTCACAAGGTCATGGGCTGATTAATATACGTTGGATCTAATTGGACCAGCAACATTAAAACGGGATATATTCAATGCGCGTGCGCAAGTAGCACAATCAAACTAACCCTTTCCGAGTAGGCGGTGGTTCAAGTTGGATTCGGTTCAGTCACGTGTAGCGCGTGAGCAACAACGTCACATGACCTCATCCGCTTCTGCAACAGGGTTCTTGGTGATTCATTCAATAATCGGTTCATTACAACGTAAGCTACTGATTGGTCACAACTTTCCAGCCTCAAACAGCTCAAGCGTGGTCACTATACTCTTATGCACGGCACCTGTTCCTATCTCATAGTGCATTTTCTGCGCAGCGATGACCTCCTCGCTCTCAGGTTGAGCGTCCTTGGGCAACGGGAACGAAAACGAAAAGGTCAAAGACTTGTTTCCTTCATGATCTTCAGCAATTGAATTAATCACAAGAGCTCCGTTGCTTCCTTTAAATGTGACCTGCTCTCGCGATCTATTCAGTGTTTTAAGAGGGTATATAGATATGACCTACGAAGGCTGGCGCATACATATCGATGTCCTCCTCAATCGTGTTTCCGTCCCTGGTCGTCATTCTACGCTTTATGAACGTAGGGGTCTCTTCAAGAACCTCGGCGGACATGATGACGGGCACGAATTTTTGGGGCTCGCGAGACTTTTGACGAAGTGCCTCAAAGATTTGCTCCTTCGTGACCTTGGTGTCTTTGGGGAACGGAGCAGTATAAACAAAGTTATAGAAAGACATTGTTGCGGAATATGAAGGCAGCAAGTGGATGAGTGGGACAATGGTGCAAGTAACTTTCAAAGGTCTGAAAGGCCTCGGCGACGGTGACCTAGGATAGGAACCAGGCCACTTTTATAAGTTTGACGATTCTGAGATCAATGTGGGCATGTATTCGCTCGGTCAGTTGTTTCCGCACTGCCATAGTCCCCATTTATTGCTCTGATGCTATCCTGGCCGATATGCCCATGTTATCAGCGTAAATCCCTTCAGTCGCTTTCTATCGCAACCCACTCAAATGAAGTATTCACCAAAAAGTTTGATATAGGCAATGCGGTTGTTTATATAGGTGCGTGAGATAGGACCAACACCAAATTCTACACAACCTCCACTTCAGCAACACAATTTATTATTCGTTCAATGTTCAAACGATAACATGATCTTCTAGTTCAACTTTCCCTCGTTAAACATATCCAAAATCGTCTTCAAACTGCCTCCCACAGCGCCCTTGGCGTTTTGGAACATCCCCTTCTCCCAGGCAATGCTCTCTTCGGTACCAGGCGCGAGGTGCTCCGGCTTGGGGAACGAGAACGTGAACGTCAAGAGCATGCGCCCTTGGTCGTCCTCAGAGATCAAGTTGGTCACATAAGACCCGGTGTTACTCTTGAACGTCACCTACTCAGCGAATTCAGTCACCAATAAACCAAAACGACGTCATATCAAAACTCACCAAAGTTGGCGCGTACAAGTCCATGTCTTCAATCATGACCTTTCCATCGCTCGTTGTTGCTTTGCGCTTGATATATGTGGGAGTCTCTTCGAGAACCTCGCAAGCAACGATGACGGGTACGAACTTCATGGGTTCACGACACTTGACACGGAGTGCCTCGAACGCCTGATCCTTCGTGATCTTGGTGTCCGAAGGGAACGGAGCAGTGTAGGCAAAGTTATAGGGAGACATGAGATTGAGTGTAGTAGTAGCTTGTAGAGTGCGTTGGAGTATTTGTAGCTCAAGATGAGAGAAGATGAAGCTGATGAAGTTAGTGATATAGACCCAGCCCCCTTTATATCTTTTAGCCTGTATGCGTGGGTGGATATGTACAGTCAGCTTGCGCCCGCGCTATCTATCCACCAATTACTAGATTTCCATAGAGCTGATCTGCTGACAGTACGCCGGCTCCTCCGCCAGCGCTTGCACATCGTGGAAAAACTTGATGATCACCAATTTGATCAGTCAGCTGCCACAGACCTAACGCGCACGCCTCATGGGCTTGGCAAGCTTCACCAACCCCGCTGCGAGAGCGGGCGATGTTACAAAGTGCGGCGTGAACACGTCTCCCTTATCGTTAGTGTCTAATCTTAAGCCGAGGACTTAGGAGACATATGCACAGGTATCAAACATATTTATTTGTTTTCAATCAGGTTCAATATACCATATTTAGATCCAAAATCCACCAAAAATCCTATCAAGCGATGCTCTAATACCAAACCGATTTAATTGTTCTTGATTCCAACCCCGCTCAATGTGACATATTCTCCAATTCCCTTGCCAACTCCTCCGAGGGATCATCCATAACAGGCGATCCAGGTCGGTTGGGGTTCGTGTAGCTCGAAGTCGAGCCATTGGCGGGAACTGTATCCCGTATCGGCGAGTTAACCACATCGTCGCGAGACGGCACTGACAAACTATATTGCACAAAAATAAGGATAAGTCGCTTTGTGTTATATAGAAAGAGCGATGATACGTACGGCTCCTGTCGCTTGGCCGCCCCAGATGCACGCGCTTGCGATCGAACAGCAGAACGGAACGAGTTAACCTCGTCTACAATCAACTGACGCATACCCTCAACCGAGTCCTCGTCCTCGAATCCGAAATCGAAAGCCTAGCGTGATGGTCTTTAGAAACCTTTCAAGACAAGCTGCTGAGTACGTACCGAGGAGCATACAGGCTCATCACCAGGATCATGCCACACAGCAAGGTATGGGTGTGCCAGCGCCTCTTCACAGCTGATACGCTTGGCCGGGTCAAAAGCCAGAAGTTTACCCAAGAGATCAATTGCAAGCGGGTTAGCATGAGGGTAGAGGTGGTTGAAAGGGATTCGTGGCTTGATCGGGAGGGATCGAATGTAGTCTTGAGCCTATAGTAGGATTTAACGTGTTCAACATGAGCCAACAATATAATAAGTTTAGGATTTTGATACTGACGCGAGGAGAACCGACGCGACGCAGAGTATCCTCGCTAGGGGTACCAAGATGGTGCAGAATCTGGTTAAGCTGGTCGACGTAACTATCGTAGAGGTCAGAATCGACATTACGCGCAAGCCCATGAAACATGCACTTACTCTCTACCCTTGAAGATAGGTTTGCCGCCAAGTAGCTCAGCGAGGATACATCCGATGGACCAAACGTCAACTATACGCGCATATACAATCAACCCGCCCCAAAACCAAAACCCTATAACACCACTTACTAGCAGTAGTCTAACCCCACACCAATCAGTCAATTCCCTATTCCACTTGACAATGCCCCACATTGACTCACATAATTGGCGAAGCTAAGCATAATCTCCGGGGCACGATACCACCTCGTGGCCACATACTCCGTCATGAAGCCTTGGTTTCCCGACGCGTTATTCCTTGCATCTTGTCCAGATGGGACGTACCCGCGGGCCAATCCAAAATCGCAAATTTTGAGCTCACAGTCGGCATTGACGAGCAGGTTTCCGGGCTTAAGATCACGGTGAAGGACGTTGGCCGAGTGGATATACTATACCAATTGGGTTAGAGGGGGTACCAAATCGGGAAGAGGTGAGGTTACCTTGAGGCCGCACAGCGTTTGGTACAGGAAACTCTGGAAGTGGGCATCAGAAAGGGGTTGTCCGGAGCGGATAATTGCGTGCAAATCCGCCTCCATCAGCTCTTCGTAGAGATAGACCTCGTTGAAGTTTCCAGCAGAGTCGAACACAATGTCCATGTCGTAGAGACAAGTGATCTGAGTGAATCGACTCGATCAACAACTAATATGTATGCATTATTCAAGATCGAACTCACGTTCTTGTGCCCTCGGAAGTGGTGAAGCAGTTTGATTTCTCGCAGACAGCGCTTGGTCAAGATACGCTATACGAAGCATGAGGCATGAGCTATGCGCGTTTGGTAGAGATAAACACGTACCTTGGTAAATATATTCGTAATCTTCTTGACCGCGCACCCTTCGCCCGACCTGCGGTGTTTGGCGGCCAAAACACAACCATATGCACCTTGGCCGAGCTCCTTTACGAAGGTATACTCGGCATCGATGATGAACTGCTGGTTTAGTGCCTGGACGGCGTGTCGTGGGGCGGTCATGGCAGTAGACGATGTGAGTTTAAGTAGTAGGATGTATTGAGTTTATAAACGCGTCTAGGTCGACCAAGTTTAGCTCTGTGCTCGTGGTGGTTGTGGATGGGTTTAGGACACTGGGCTCGGATGTGATTACCCGTTTGGTCATAAACGCGTTTATGGTGGCGGTGTGGAGCAGCTTCTTCAATCCTTTGATGGTCTCGCGGCGCGTGTTCGTAGCCACATCCGAGCCACATCGCAGGGAAAATTCACAGGAGCCGGGTTTGTGTCTGAATTCCTACTTTCCAGTATGGTAACATGATATGAGCCACGACACCCTAAAAGCTCAGGCTATATCTATATCCATTTGAACTGACGGTTAACGTGGCAAAGCTGAGACTAAACCGGGGCGCGTACAAAACACAGAAGATAAAAGAAACATGTAGCGGGAACATATTCAAAAGAAGAAATACTTGGGCGTGTTTATCGTCCAGTTGCAGGTAGCTGGACCCCGATAAACACGTCTGACTCTAGTTTGATGACCAACTCACTCATTTAGCATCTGCAGATTTTGTGCTGCGATCCAGCGCCACTGGCCGCAAACTTGGATGTTGGGGTTCATGGAGTTATAACATAAAAATACAGTAAGGTACTTGACTGGGAATGCGGCCAAACTACAGAGCTACAGAGTTGAATGTGATGGCAAAAGAGAAACAAAGCGGATGATGACAGCAAACTTAAAAGCGTAGTGCAAAGTGCACTAGAATACAGTATTATAGGTAAGATAGTGGTTTCAAATCATTGAAAGTTTTCGAGCTTGGATGTATTCCTTCTAGGGTTGTGTCACCCCTTCAAGGCAACAGAGTGAAACTGCTTCTGAAGATCGATAGCAGTAGGTCGAACTGTCGGGTCCTTGTCCGTAGCGGCTTGGACGAGTTCCCACATCCTATCACAGAGCCATTGTTTCGCAATAGGATTATCAGGACGGGGTAGGGTATATCCATTCGCAATCAGTCGGATGACATGTGCCGTGTTCCGCACCTCGGCATACGGCCGTTCATCTCCAAGAATCTAGATATATGCACGCGATTAACACCGCTTATGGTTCGAGGTAGGAGTTGAACACACCTCTCGTATAACCAACCCAAACGCAAAGATGTCGCTTTCCATAGTTTTTACGGGCATCTTTTGAGCACCTCTAGCGTCATCTGTTAGCAGAATTTCGGGGCTCATATATTGAGTACTGCCGCTTCCCCGGAGAGAATTGGTGGTAGGTTCGTGAGAAGTTCGAGAAAGACCCATGTCAGCTATGCAAGCTGTCCCGTCGTCTTTGATCAAGATGTTTGTCTGGCTGAAATGTTAAATAGGGATTTCTGAATGAATGATGAGCACGCACCCCTTTCAAATCACCATGTAGGATATAAAGCTCGTGTAAATAACACAGCCCATTTAACGAATCGGAGACCTGAAATATACACCCGATGTTAGCTACCTACACGATCAATCGAGATTGCAAGCGCAACCCACTATGTTCCCTCGATTTACGCCTGGGTGTTTCTTCAGATATTCCGGAGCAGTACCATTGGCCATCCACTTCGATATCATGTATATAGACGTGCCACCAGTGTCGTATAAACCATAGAGCTCAAGAATATTGGGGTGCTTTAGTTCGCTCCAAAGGCGCACTTCTCGAATGAGTTTCTGAAGGGGCGGCGTTGTTATAATTAAAAACATCAACAAGCTTATGGTCCCATACCTTGCGCTCGGAATCTAGATCCTCATTATCGTACAATCGTAATTTCTTCATAGCAACCTTTTCGTGAGGATAGGCCACAAATTCGCCGATAAAAACCTACGCAATACGTGTTTAGTACAAAAAAGGTACATGCAGATCCAAAC
Organism: Ceratobasidium papillatum; assembly: GCA_037042815.1. NCBI lineage: Eukaryota > Fungi > Basidiomycota > Agaricomycetes > Cantharellales > Ceratobasidiaceae > Ceratobasidium > Ceratobasidium papillatum. The sequence goes on from JAYRCO010000475.1 coordinate 6,071, forward strand.
TTACATCGCACTGTCCTCCATTTGCAACAGGAATGAGCTTGGTTTTTCGAACCCGCGCAGTAATATTCTTCAATCCAACAGAGCACGACTCCGCGATTTCTTTCAACCGCTGAACCACTTCATCTATTGTAGGGCGGGCTCGCGGGTCGTATTTCCAGCACCACTGCAAAAGCGACCACATGTCGTTTGTTAGCCCGCGGCCGACAGCACTATGTCCTTCAGCTTTTGATGGAACAACTGCTGCTGCTGCCTCAGCGGCAGCTTCCAGCGCGGCAGCCTGAGATTTGGGTATGGAAAACTCGGGCGCTCGCTTTCGTTTTTGAGGGGCTCTGGACGCAAGGACGTCAGAGGCTTCGCTTGTAGAGGGGTGAGCAGGAGTGGGTCCCTGATAGAGGAATGCTATCAGCCCGTGAGGCATTGGTATTCCTTCGAAAGGTGTTTTGTGGGTAAATATCTGCAGAGCGTTTGTCAATACGGCTAGCGCTGATATATATCCTGGGCTTACCTGAAGTATAACCATGGCCAAGGACCATACATCCGCATTGAGCATCATTGTCGACGATTGGACTCGACCTTTGATATACTACATTGCAGCTAGGTTGGCCTCCATCCTGCATAGAGTTTGAACCACTTACTTCTGGGGCCATACATCGTAAAACACCTTGCCCCATTAAGCGAATAACGAGATTGAGAGGAGGATTAAGCTCAAATTTTGAGCACATCGAAAAGTTTCCTATCTGGGCATGCCCGTGTTCGTTAACGAACACTGAACCCTTTGCGCAACATGGTTAACAAATGAGGTACAAACAATACGTCCAATCGTACCGCATGTAAGCCTCCGTGATGCAGGCCGTTAGAATGCAGATAGTGCAGTCCTTGAGCGACACCCGTGACCTGGAGCCAAGATATATTAGTACTAGTCAAACAATTGAAGTCGATGCACTCACTAAGGCAATATGATCTACATCTTCAAACACTTTGACGTGGTCCGAAAGCGTTCGCTCATGCCAGGGTGAAACTAAAGCAATTATAGGCGTTTTTTCGAGCTTGAGGTAGCGGCTCATTCCCAAGAATGGAACAATATTTCTGTGGGTCAAGCGCGACCAGATACAAGCTTCTTGAAGTAGCCGCTGTAGCGCAAAGGTAAGCTGACGACGCATAAACTCAGTCGGAGACACGCACCCGCTGAATCATGCTGTATAGTAGCCTGTCGCTTGGATGCGGTGAACAAATTCGAACAGCGATCGGAGACTCGTTGTTGAGTTGTCGAAGCGGCGGGACAATTTCTCCAACAGTTTCGGGGTTGAACCGGTCTTCCACTTTGCATCCCAGGTATGTCATAATTGAGCCGGTTCGTCGCATTGGGAAACCACCATAAAGACGAACTTGAAGCGTTAAATCTCTTATGTTGCCGAGATATTTAGCCTCCTCCATTTTGTTGATGTCTGATATTGTCACGAATGGGACGTGCGAGACTTGATGCATGGATGCGTCATTGGGATCCCCTAGATATCCCTCAGTTGCTGTTAAATCATGTAGCAAGGGTGCGATGACGGGAGAGAGTTCGTTGGGCGCTAGCAGTAACGGTTGGTACTGGGAGATCATTTGAACAGAATCATCATATTCGTGCGACAGGGCCTCGATTTCGAATCCCAGCGGATCCGGTGCAATATCACCATTGATATAAATACGACTCATGCCTGAGCGTTTGAACTACCCATGTTATATGTTAGTAAGACGAGTTTGGAGCATCGCGAAGGACATACTCCTTCAGCTAATAAACGTTCCATCGCTGTGGATGCGGGAGGCGTTGTGGGCCCTGGGGACTGAGGCCTTGAATCAGCCCCATCTACGTCTGGCTCGAGGTCTTCCTCGGCGATATCTAACAACTTCTCTTCCAGGTCACTTTCATCTCTTGTTTTAGCTCGTACGTATGCCGAGCTCCATTGCTGCTCGAAACCAAACTAAAAAGTAAACAATAGTCAGAAACGCTTTGTGCCATCGCCAGATTACACTCACAACATGGTGCAAATCACATTCGCCAAGTACCCGGAGTTCAGCATCGATGCAAGCCATGAACTTGGCTTCGTCTAGCATAGCCTGATAGGGTGATATTGATTCCCATTGTTTCAGAGCTTGCAGTGCATGATCAAGAGCGCTGAGGAGGCGTAAGTGGACGCGAAACTACCTGGAATAAAGTCACATAAATTTACCTGTCAATGTCCGAAATGACTAGCTCCAGACCGGGCTCTCCCTCCATGTCTTGAATAGCATCTAACATATCCCTAGCACATCGGTGTATCCGCGTACAACGATGCTGACGAATTCGTTTACCCACCAAAGACAGTCACAAATAATGTTGCAATACGTACCTGGTGAACCTCGACGTTGCGACAAATCTTCCATAGGGCGCTTATTTTGTCCGCTATGTTTTCAATCGTGACCGAACTCGACATGGGAGGGGGACTGTATCTTAGCAGATTGAGATTCAGAAACTAGGTCAACTGTCGACTTCATGTGGTGGTCGAGCCCGGGGCTGGTGGGGCCAAGACGAGTCGAGGCGCCAACGCTGTGCAAGATCAAAATGCAGGAGCCGTCGAAACAACTCGACCTACAGGGCTTGTTCCTTCGTATGTCCAAACAAAAGCAGCAATAAGCCTAGCAGTTTCTCGTTTAGGCGAATTGAAGTTCTTCGGTCATCACCGCACAACCGAGTACAACTCAATCTTAGCAAACATGTAGTATTTCAGGGTATTGCGCGTGGAGCCGGTCCAGAACTGATTTTCGCAGTCTATGAGAGCCCAGACTCGAGAACATCTTTGCTGCGGGTGGTTGAATGGAGCAGCAAGTTCGACACGTGATGACATGTCGGGCTTTGTTTGCGGCTCAATTCAGCGTTTTAACACCTTGCGTCTCTTCTTTTTTGAAAGAGCTGAATACATGCTATAGAATAAATACCTTGCTTGAACTAGAAAATAGTAAATCTCCTATCAAACACATAGGGGTTGATCGTATTTTTCGTGTTCACATACAAAGCATCACAATTTACATTCGGAATACACCAAACCCTCCTTCAGCGTTACCAGTAGCTGAGCCACCCCTCTTTTCCCTCGCTGCAAGCGCCAAGCCCAGACCAACAGCATCTCGAGTATCTTGAGGGCGAATTACTCCGTCATCCCACAGCCGTGAAGTTGCATACAAGGCCGTTGATTGATCTTCAATCTCGGCTTTGAGTGACGCGTGTTGAGCTGGGTCTCTGTTACTCGAGTCAGCGGGTATACGCGCGATGAGCACAGACATAACGCACTTGGAGACCGTAGCCATTACTTCGGAGAGTTGTCCAGACCCCATGACGGATACTTTAGCGTTCTGTATGTGTGGAAGTCTTAGCTCCAACGATCACGGCATACGATTGACAAACTCACCGGCCACATCCACAAGAACCTCGGCGAGTACTACGCAAAGATGTTCAAACTAGGTTATTTTCTGAGGCTAGTCATTCTTACCGCACGACCACACATCCCTGTGAAAGACACAATGAGCAAGGTCCAGATCTTCTTGGTCAACTAAGCGAGCGCACCATAATTTCCAGCTCCAAATGATCCACCAACGATCACCGTCAACTTGGGAACATCTACGCATGCCACTGCCCGAACCATCTTCGCGCCATCCTTAGCAATGCCTCCTTTCTCGGCTTTGGAGCCGACCATGTATCCTGCAGCACAAATCCTGTGAGAGCAGAAAAAGTTTGAAACCACTGAACATACCAGTGACATTCACCAAGAAAAGCAGTGGTATTTTTCGTTGAGAGCAAAGCTCGATAAAGTGTGTTGCTTTCAGAGCAGAGGGCGAGAACAGAATGCCATTGTTGGCGACGATTCCGACGGGATAACCATGTACATGCGCAAATCCCTAACCAAACGAATGGATTAGATGAATGAGAACGTTTAACTGACGCGCTTACTGTGACCATAGTGGGGCCATACTCCTTCTTAAACTCCCTAAAGCTAGACCCATCCACAACGCGAGCAATGACGTCTCGCATATCAAACCCCTGTCGAACATCCGTACCCACAATCCCATGTAGCTCGTGTGAAGGGTACAATGGCTCTTCAGGAGCTTTAGGGGGCTAGCAAGTTCAAGCATCAGTATCATAGCCTGTTTGCGGAACCGAGATACGCACTGGAGCCGCGACCCAAGACCCAGCGCCGAGATCTCCTACGCACGCACGCGCAATCTCAAGAGCATGTGCATCATCGCGAGCAAGGTGATCAGTCACACCAGACTCGGACGAATGCATGTCGCCTCCTCCCAACGTCTCGTCGTCTACGACTTCACCCGTAGCCGCCTTAACAAGCGGGGGACCAGCTAAGAAGATTCGACCTAGGTACTGTTGTTAATGAATTGTTTATGCAAGAAGTGTTTTGAGGTATCAACCTTGCTGCCTCACAATAATGTTCTCGTCTGCCATTGCAGGGACGTAGGCGCCTCCTGCGACACTAATGCCATGTACTACACTGATCTATCAATGGGTTAGAAATAAGTTGCTCTCAGTCAATCAATGCTACTCACTTGCGGGATACCCATCCGACTCATTTGCGCCATATTGTAAAAGATTCGTCCAAAATGCTCTCGATCAGGGAAAACATTTGCCTGGTGAGGTAGTGCAGCTCCTCCAGATTCGACTACACGATCCATGAATTAAATCCTCACAAGACCTAATAAGAACGTTGCGCACCAAGATAGACACACGGTAACCCGTTCTGCATAGCAATCTCCTGCGCTCGCAAGTGTTTCTTGACCTAAAAACAAAAGATAGATAAGTAAAAGTGTATCAGAGTAATGCAACTACCTACAGTCATTGGGAAATAACTTCCTCCCTTGACAGTCGCATCGTTGCAAACAATCATACACTCTCGCCCATTGACCGTGCCCACACCAGTAATAATTCCAGCACCGGGCACACTATCGCCATACAAGCCATTGGCAGCAAGAGACGAGAGCTCTAGGAAAGGCGAATGAGGATCCAACAACGCAGCAATTCTAAAGCCAGCACTTAGTACAACCAAAACAAGCCTAAGTAGTCACACCAACTCACCGTTCTCGCGGCGTCATCTTTCCCCTAGACTTCATCTTCTCCTGTGCTTTCAACCCACCACCTTGTCGAGCAGTCTTAACAAGCTCCTCGTACTTTGAGACCTATACAACTCCTTCAATAACAGCCAACCAGTAACCAAAATTCAACCCACCAAACTATCCATAGCCTCCGACTTGTCCACAAAATCAGGACTGCTCGTCGATATTATAGAAGGCAACCTCGACGCATCATGCACACCCCTCGCACCGAGAACACGAGAAAGCCTAGGGGCTCGTAAAGTCCGGCTCAATCTCAGCATGTTTAGTCTCCAGGTCGCGTCGAAGAACAAAAAGTCAAAAGACTACACAACTCAGCCCTGGTGGTCATTCCCCAGCATGATCCGTCCGCCCAAGACACTGATGATGTAATCGGCCTGCACGTGCATAAATTTAAAATTCCAGTCACTCGAGATGAAAGAAAACAAGGAAGAGAAAAAACTTCCAAGTCTTGCGTGAAAGGGGAATTGAACCCCTGGCTAATCGAAATAACATGATGGCAACGATTAAGGTTACCACTACCCCATTCACGCTTATCATCTTCCACTCGATTATTCTGACGATCGCTCAACCTAGGGGCAAAATTTTTGACATTGAATTCACACCAGTATCTAGTACCACATGAACAGAAAAGATCGTCCGTCTTATACAACTATACATCACAGGTAAAAAGAAAGAGAAAAGCATAAACACCAGCCAAGGACGAGGTACTATACAAATGAACGATCCACCCTAAATTCAACAATCCAACAGACAAAACAGCAGAGTCCAAGGAGCGTCGGTGCGGGTATACGAGAGACCAAAAGGAGGGTAAAAAGACAATAGATCATCGGCGGAGGTACTTGTGAATTCGACTCGCTGTGGACGTAGGCATCGGTACAGGATATCCACCTTGGAGATCCCGATCCACCTGTGAACACCGTTCATATATGCTCTGCATACCATCAGCCCCCCATACGAAAAAATAGCAATGCGAAACTCACATCCATATCCAACAACTCGGGCTCGACAAGCAACCGAGTCAACGTATGATTCGGCTCGAAAGCATACTCCCCATCCTCCCGAATCCTCTCCTGGAACCCATTAATCTCATGGATATTATTACCCAAATGAGTAAACTTGGCCCAGTGTATATGGCCCTCGGCATTCGTACTCGGCATCTCTCCAATACGCGTCAAATCACTCGAATGCACCTCCCTACAACAAACCCATAAATATCACACACGAAGGGAAGGAAAGTGCAACTCACAAAGAAGGAATACCAGCCCCAAACGTATTCTTAACCGCCATCCGATACAACAAATGGTTCTCGTTCACCCGCAACAGCTTGTCCGCGCTCTGATACTTGCGCCACACCGTCTGAGGGACCTGAGACTGCACCACATCACCTTGCTCACACACACAATTGATCCCCACATGGAACGCGCGCAGACTCGAATAGTTGTTCAGCGCGCGAAGAGACTGAGCAATATCGCACAGATGCGTCACTAGTCGTGCACGCTCCTGCGCCCGGCTCAGCGAAACAACAATCGACATGACCCTACCACCGAATTAGCCAAAATAACAACAATAGAAAGACGGAAACTCACCACTTGCCAATCCGATCAAAAAACGCATTCATCTCAATAATCGACTTTGGCTTCCCAAGCTTATCCTCCTTCACACCCCTCCGCACCCAATCCCTCGGCTTGATCTTCAAAAACAGATCCCTCTCAAGCCTCGTAATCTCCTCGGCAACCTGCAAAGGCGCATACTCCAACAACTGCGCCGCCACACTCGCCAACGCCTTGATCACAGGCGACACTCCCCTGCGCGCATCAGGACTCATCCCGCGGCCCATCTCGTCCTGGAGAGACTCGTTTCGCGTCAACCGACGCCCTCCGAAATCGCTCGCGGTGACAGGAGGAGACCGACTCGTCTCGGGCGCAACAACCTCTTCGGCTAGTACACTCCCGTTTCCGCTCACAGCGCCCGCAACGCTATACCCAGGATCAAACAATCCCTGGCCATCTCCAAACAACCCATGGTCGAAATCATGGTTAAAGTCTAGATCAAACTCGTACAACGACTCGGTGTCCTCCACCGGCGTGTCCGCGCTCACGTACGCCCACGATCCAGCGTCGTCTGTCAACCCAGGAAGCTCGTCCAAAAAGTACGTAAACTCGGAGCCATAGTACATCAGATGCGTGTTTTCGCACGCGGTACGGACGACGGCTGCGAGTGCGCTCGGAGCGCCAGGGGCGGCAAAGTCGTTGGGGTAGTCTTCGATCCAGGTTTGGAGGAGCTCGCAGAGACGTTGTTGGACGAAACCAGCGAGGATAGGGTCGTCTGGGAACTCGTCTAGATCGCGTAGGCGTTTCTGGAAGCTGAGGAGTACAGTGCGAGGTGTCATGAACAGTCGGTAGGTAAGGAAGAAGTTGAATATAAACCAGGGTTCTGTTGAACTCTATCAGCAGTTGCACGCCGAATCAAACGATCAACGTACCATCGTCAGATACCCCAGCAAAGAACAACTTGTCCAACAACTCATCCGGCGTGGCCCAGCGCATACATAATCTAAAGCCCAGTCAGCTCCGACACACATATTACGGCAGGATGACTTACGGAGCAGGCTGCTTGCGTGGCGGCGCCTCGGACGGCGTCCCGTCAATCTTGAGCTGCAGAGGTGGTGCCCGGACCAGCGGCACCTCTTCACTCGGCTTGGGAGTTGGGATTTGTTGCACAGGTTCGGGCGAAGGAACCGTAGTCGGGACCTTGGGGAACCCAAACGACAACAAGCTCACTTCGTCCATACTTTGTCGACTGACGTCCTCTACCGGTGGGGGAGGAGGGGGAGGTGGATGGAACACCGGCGGTGCAGCACGAGTCCCCGCATCCGAGCTATCCGAGATCCAAGCAGAGACCAAATCACCCGCCGATCGAGTACGCGCCAACGCCGACTTGGGCGGGGGCGACTGTGGCTCTGGCAGTGCCGCCGCCGCCGCCTTCTTGCCTCGAGGTATGATAACAACCCGTTTGGTACCTATCCAGAACATGTGAGAAACCGTGGTGGGAACGAGCACGTCTCTCGGCGGCGGGATATTACAACGGCACACGTGACCATGACGATCGAGTTGCGAAGTAGACCCCCGGCTCGAGACAGAACAGGACAGAAAATTTGCTCACCTCGGAACCTGGACAGGTGATCGAGCATCCATTGAATGGCGTGTACCATGTAATGGATGCCCCCGGGAGTGCGATGCGTCGTGCGGAGGAATTTGACACCATACTCGACGCCGAGTTTGGAAGCACGCTCAACGGGAACTTCCGGGGTGTCTGGGCCGGATTCGTCAATGGTGTCGGATTTGCAGGCAATGAGGAGCGCAAAGAAGGATGGGTCGGTAAAGCTGGTCCCGAGACCGGCTAGATTGTCCGTTAGCACAAAGGCAAAGACACGAACAAAGCAACGCACTAAGAATCTGTTTGGCCTGGTCGTAACTCTGTTGCTCATGAGCGTCGTAGCAAACGGCAAGACCATGGAGTTTAGGAAACCCGTCAGGCCAGAGCCGCCATTTGGGCGATCCGGTATCGGTCAGATCAAGCAGCTCGTCGGCGTTGATCTCGAGGATACGGACAGAGCCGCGGTTGGTGGTCGTAGACGTGACTGTCAACATGTCAACAAAGGAACAACCCCCGTCAGCGCACCACTCACGACTCATGGTAGGCCCGTCAGCGCTGGCCGCAGAGACGCGCGACTCGTCAGCCTCGGCCGCGCCGATCGCATGCTTAACGAGCGTCGATTTACCACAGCCCTTGGATCCGATGATACCCAACACATAATCGGGCTTGGGCTCCGAGGTTGGTGCAACTTTTTGCGGAGGCTGCGATCGTCGTTAGCATAATTCCAATAAAAACGATTGGCACTGACCATGGCAGGGTCGAGACGGGCTTGGTGATCGTCGCGTGTGGTGGGCGTCTGCACCCGCGGGGCGCTTCTGAACGAGTTGACCCTAGCCGGAACATCTCTCGGCACCGGGGGCAGTTCACTCAACGGCGGTGGTGGCTGGTGCAACGGCGCTGACTTTCGCCGGCTCAGCGCAGGCAGACGAAGACCCGATTTGGGCTCTTCGCTGACCGGCGTGCTCGGCGCAAGGCTGCTGTTCGTCACGCTCGGCGAAATACTGAGCGCACCACTTCCACTCCCACTTCCACTGCTCCCGCTAAACACCGAAAAGGTGTCGCGCGTAGGAGTGCGCAAGTCGAGCGTAGACTTGGACATGCTTCTCAAGTCTTTGCTCTTCTTGACGGGAAGAGGAATACTTTGGTACATACTCGGAGGCTCGGATGTTGTTTTTGGCCGTGCGGTGCGGGTCGAGTCAAAGGTCTCATCGCTGCCTCCAGATCGAACGCTTGGCGCGAAAGATTTGCCCGCCGCGATGTTCGCCACGGATTTGCTCGACTTGACCTTGCTCGGCGTCGTCGGAGTCTTCTTCAGGGGGGCGCTATGATACATCGAGGGCGGAGAGTAGTTGCTGTTCGATAGAAAAAAAATCAGAATAAAACAGTATCATAAACAATAGGACCGAGACAGGAAGGACGATAGCATGTAAGCAAAAAAACTCACCGACGCGGTTTCTTCTCCTTGCTCGTTTTTCCACTCGAGTTGGACGACGACTTTACAGACGGTGCACCTACACAATGCAGCAAAAACACAGGAGTCAGGCTCAGAAATGATGGCGTGGCGCTCCGGTAAACATGTACCTCCACTGCTAGCCTTCTTTAGTCCCCAAATTTGAATCAGCCCACGATGAACCTGAGAAAAATTAAATCAAGTAAGAAAAACACGTACGGTCGTGCTCCCGTCCACACTCGGACGACCGCGTGCGTCTTCAGCCCCTGGCGCCTGTAGCGAATTCATCGACTTGGACATCTCTTCGGACACGCGTCACCAATTGATCAACACCAAGAAGACACGAAGCAGCGTGTGAGATGCAAGCTAATGGAGCCGGCTGAAATCAGGCACTGGAGCAAACGGAGTGGACAAAGAGGGAGAGCGCAAAACCTCACACGGCACAGAACATATTATATCCGTCAGGCCACCGACGATAAGAACCGGTACGGCCATGTGAATCGGCCAGGAACAATCCAACATCTTAAATTCCGACAAGCCAAGAGTGTGCTCGGACCCGCGGATAAATAGTTTTATCCTCGATCGGCCACCGTTCCTCGCCTGCATCCGCCGGTAATCTCAGCTATCTCTCGACGTCGGTACCTTGCGCATATATCCCTCTCCTCAATCTAGAGTCTGAAACCTCTCGCTTGATTGTTATCAGCTTGTTTTTGCATTTATTTAAACTCTTTGCTCCAAGGCACCCGGACAATTTCAGAACAAACGTGCATCCATTTCACATATTACAATGAAGCAGCCAAGAAAGAAGAAGAGGAAGAAAGAAAAGTACAACCCCGAAGATCCCCCACTAAAATATTCTGGGGTCCAGCTCACAATACATCTATATACATCAGACCCAGTCACACCCAAACTCAATGCTTCCACAACGAAGCAACAACCTCTTGCATCCTCCCATCACGAATAGCCTGCAAGAAAAAAAGTCAGAACCGGAACCATCCGAAACTCAGATCAAAAGCGTACCTCATAGATGAGCGCCACATTTTGGCCAATCGAAAGATCAGTCCAGCCCTCCTCGAACCGATTCAAATTATCCAACCCGTGCATCTTGACACCAAGCTTGACGCGCACAAACTCGTAGACCGGTCGGGTGTTGCCCAGTAGTTTGGAAGCGGGTGCAGGTCCACGAGCACCAGTGAGGTACTCGGCCCGTAGGCGCTCGTACAGCTCAGCCGACCGGGCCGCAACGGATTCACGGAACGCCGGGATGCCGCTAAACTCCGAGCTGGGGAGCACGTCGAGGAGAGGAGAAGAGGCGGCGGCAGCTGCGGCGCGCATGCGTGGAACGGCGTCCATGGTTGAAGTGATCTCGAACGAAGCCATGATGGCTTTGAAGACGGGCGAGTGAAGGCCGGAAGAGGTAAAGTTCTTGGCGAGCTCTTCAGACACAATCTGGGCCACACCCTCTGCGAGTTCGTGCTGCTGAGCACGGAGATCGACGGCTTGGCAGACGAGGTACATGTACGACGCCGTCAACAGCGAAAGCACGTCCAAAGCTTGGACCGTCGCGCGAGCAGAGATCAATGCCAACGAGCTACCAATTCCAGTCAGTTCAAATTCTCATACATACTCGACAACACTCACTTGACAGCCTGGTTGTGCATCTCCGCGCTCTGAATGTGCGTCGAGACGGGGTTAGCGAGGAACCCGAGCTCGCTGACGTACGCAGCAGTAGCAATATCGAGGCCTTTGGCATGGTAGTTGACAGACGGATCGGACGCAGCGAGCGAAGGAGGCAGCCCACGGTTGAACGCCGGGTTCAACAACTCGGTCGACTGCGCAAACAAAATCTTGCCGAGGTGATGAAGAGCAAGTCTGGTCTTTTCCATCGCGTTGGTCACGGCCATCGCCTGGAAGTTTCCGCCGTGGTGCACATGTCCGGTCTCGCCGTCGATCAACGGGTTGTCCGTGGCTAAGATAACATGATTAGTTTGCGTATCTTGAGATAAGCTCGGCCGTACTTACTCGTGTTGCATTCTTGTGTGACGACAGTCCAAGCGTGGAGGATATCTTCGAGCTGGGGCCCGATGAATTGCGGGGCCGTGCGGAGCGGATAGCGATCCTGTCGGAGCGTACCCTCATCCTCTTCAATCGTCACCTCCTTCTCCTCGCCACGCTGAGCCAACGAGCTGCCCTCGAGCAAGTTCCAGATCTGCTGAGCAGACTCGACTTGGCCAGGGTGAGGACGAGCAACAGCATGGATGAATGGATGATGGGACGCTGCACAACTAATATTAGACGACATTCAATACAAAATTCAACCCTGTGCTTACCTTGGGTGCCAATGAGGGCCTCGGTGCCCATGGCTGTCAGGACCTGTGCGAGCATTCCCATGTGCACGGCATCGTTGAGAGTAAGACTCGCCACAGCAGCAGAGAACGCAGTGCCGTTGAGCAAGCCGAGATGTTCCTTGGGCGCGAGCTTGAGCGGCTCGATTCCAGCAGCCTGGAGCGCTGCGCGAGATGAAGTAATCTCGCGAGGTCCCTCGGCGCAACGCTTGCCGTGGAAAACGCGGATTTGCTCATTGCCAAAAATGGTACCTGCCACATACGAGAGTGGCGAGAGGTCTATCGAAGATAAGCAGTGAGAAAAAATGGTACGGATTTAGAAAAATGGAGCTTACCACCCGAGGCGCTGATGCTCCCACGTAGGGGAACGAGAGGGGTGATGTTCTTCTCGAGGATCTCGACCATACGCTCGAGCAGTACCCAGCGCACGCCAGAGTGGCCACGGATGAGCGAGTTGATACGGATCAGGATAGCCGCACGGACCCATGCCTCGGGCATCGACAACGTGTTGAGCGGGTCAGAGAGCGGGAGCGGTGTGGCATTTTCAGACGCGACATATCCGGGATGGGTGTAGGAAGGAAGAATGCCGGCGTGCTGATGCTGGAGTAGCGCCTTGCCGAGAACAAGGTGCTGATTCGTTCGCGTATCAGCTACAAATGAATCATGCATCAGAACACGAATCAGTGTGATGAAGATAAACCGAGCACTGACCGCTGCCTCCAAATCCGGTAGAGATACCATATACGCTCTTGCCGGTCTCGAGCTTCTCGTCGATCGCACGTTCGGCCTTGGCCATACGCGACTTGATGGTAGACGACTCGTCGAGCGCGATTGGGGCGGCATATCGTGCAGCTGCGACGACCGCGGGGATGGTGAGGCTATAGCCGTCGACCGAGACAGGCTTTCCCGATCTAATTGATTGGACGAACAGAGGTCAGAGCGCGGATCGAAATACCTAAATGGAAAAAACTTACTTGTGTGCTTGTACGGCGTCTTGGCTGGCTAGGAACGTGTCGAGCAGGGTAGGGGTGGAAGTAGACGGGGCGGGGGTCGAGTAGACCATCTTGCCGTTGGAATGGCCGTTCGAGTGACCGTTGGTGGTGGTTGAGACTGCGGCGTCAATGGCCATGATGATGTAACAGTGAGATCAAACAATGGAGACTGGGATAGTCAAAGCGGTGATGTCGCTGGAGGGGAGGCAGGTGCGTTGTTGCTCGTCACTGGGTCGAGTCGAGCTCCTGTTATATACCCTCAGCGCAGGAAATTTCCGTCCTCTCCTGTCTTGAGAAGACACTGCAAATCAGGGAGCGTCGACCCGCCGAGAAAAAAATCTGGCGCACATGATATGGACACAACAGAGCCCGGGAAAGAATAGAACGATCGGCGATGACGCTAGTTCAATAGCCATTCCGCGATTTATGACCTCTTCCACGGTCGTGAGTAACCGTTTACTACATTGCAAGATCCGTCCGAACCAGAATCCAGAACTTGTTAAGGTGGTGGGCGCCATTTAGAGTGGCGATAAACATGTTATTTGATAATGGTCCACCGCGCGGTTTCCTTTTGCTGTGATCCGGCCGTGCGGGGAGTCTTTAGTGTTTACCCACCGGCTGTCTGATGTCAGCAAACAGGTACCTAGCTAGTCACTGGGACTATGCCTCCCACCTCCCCCTCGTCCGGCGCCTGACTTGCTTCTTTCTGTATGTGATTTATGTGACCCGATAAGATGCGGCGCACTCCCGACACCCGTGCGCCTTTGTTTGGCCACGTCTAGATTAGGTCTAAACTACGAGTATATGCATGTGCATATCACTGTAGCTCGTTATCTTTCGAGCTAACAGTCGCTATCTTTCTCTCGGATAACAGACCCCATCTGGACAACGCTCTCAGAAATCAGGTCCTGCTGCTATAATCGCTCTTCTCTGTCGCCTTGAGCCGTCTTTCTCTCGGGCAAGTCGTCTTCGACACGTCAAAGTCTTGTGCCCCTGCTCGCATTCCATCCGCTCACACTCCAAAACTAGCGATCCTACCTGATGCATGTGTGCTTCAGCATGATCATCCTGGTACGTATGCGTTCGTTTCAAGGCAATCACTATCACCCTATGGATCGCTAGGTACGCGCTCGACGCGTTTGACGTCGCTTGGAGGCTTCCGGCGGTTCCCTGTCTTACATGAAGGCTTGGATCCCACTCTTCGTGATAACCAGACATGAGCGCTCGTCATTGTGTCCTCTTTGCACATGGGCAACGGCGAGGAGAGTGCTAGGGTACCTGATCCGTAATACAGACGGCGCAGTAACATGATATAGGGTTGGTGTGGTACACCCAAAAGCTTCTCTTTCTTCACACACGTTCAATGAGGATCGGCAACGGGGGTTCGTGATACTGATTATGTTGAATGGAGATCGAAATTGGTAGTGGAGGTTGGAAAGCTGTGGGCAGATAGACATTGGATCTACGCTGTGCGGGTTGTCTGAAACTTTCATCTCGCAAGAGCATCCCCTCTCTTTTTATTTTATTTGTTTATTTAGGAATCCCATGGTTCTATTCAGCCCGTTTGGAACCTTTGTGCGTAGATATCGATGAGCATTGTCCTTCTTCACGCTAAAGAGCTCTCGCTTGAGCACCAAATTTCAGCCCGCCAAAGATGCTTGGACACATGTCAAAACATCACGACATCTACGTAGAGCCTGCTGTAGAGTCACTACTAGCTATTTCCAAGCGTGCAGAGTACTAATACTTCTGTCCGTGATTGCTAGCTGCCACTCCGTGGCTGAAGCGACAGGAGCCGAGGGTAAACGAGTCATGATAACCGAGAAATTTGACGCGGGCTGATTCCATCAGTTCATTCCCCAAGTTTTCCCCCAATATAGCCGTTGCGTTCGACAGCAATGTGTAAAATACTAAACTTCTGAAGGGTTTGGTTCTATGAGTTCGTTCTCAAAGCTTCCGCTTGCTGAGGGCGCCGCGCCAAAGAACGCCTTGAAGTCAGGTAGATGAATTTCATTATCGATCGGTCGATGATAGCTTCCGGTGTTCAAATGAATACTATTTTCCAACACTGAGAATCAGGGCAAAAACTTAATTAAAGACGTGTACACTTGATGAAAGTAACATGAATGTTAAGCCGGGCCTACTAACAATTCTCAGTGGTCCAACGGTCAAGACTCGTGCCTGTCACGCACGCAACCGGGGTTCGACTCCCCGCTGGGAAGTGTTTTTTTTTTCTCTGGGCACAATCCATCTTCTTCTTCTCATGCAGTGCGTGAGTTTACATAACTGGACTGTTGCTATTGTTTTCGGCGAACCTCAAACCATTTGTTCACCTGACGCTGGGATACGCAAACGATCGAGCTGAAATAGTTTCCACCGTCATAGACATTGACCGGAGCTAGATCAGGTGGCCGCTCCGTATTTCCTGGCAGACGTAACTCAGCTAAATCGGCCTCCGGGGTTGACGTTCCTTGAGCCTTGAGGCACTTCTACAGCTCGTCACTACTGCGTAGTTGGCCTCGTGCGAGCGGGTAGTGATAAGACCCCACAAGATCGCCGCAACCACGGCCCAGCCGGTTAAGGAACGTGGGGTCAAGCGTCGATCTTGTTAAACGATAGTGGCGAGGGCCTCTTTTGTTGGAGTTCTTGATGCGATGTTGCTAAGTATGTCTGGCTTATCTATGATGGCAGTTTAAACTGCTGTTTACGAAATTTTGTATTCTTGATGGTGCAGGGAAGAATAGCGGCTATGGATGCTTTGGAATCCGGGTAACGGCCATTATTTCCCTCGAGTTGTTTTCCAGCCGCCGTAGTAATTCCGCGTAGCAAAAGTACCACGCATACACGCCCATTACCTGCAGGCACAGCCACTCACTTTTGGGCGGTGGCTGGACGCTTGACCGGTGCCGTGTAGCTCTGAATCGACGCTATATACGTGGTACTTTGGCGTGATTGACACGTTAATCGAACTGGAATCAAGCAGGCTATAAAGTAGGGTATGTGGCCTAGATCCCCTTCCGCGTAGTTGACAATGGCCCTCCAGCACAGTCACCATTCCTGAGACTTGGACAAAGCTCAGAGGGTGGTCAATTCAGACGCAGCGCAAGGAAAAGCAGAACGGCTCGTATAGCAAATCACATGGTACGCATACATTTTGCTTTGTATAAATTTTGATTCACGTATCGTTAGCTTTTTCAGGAATGGTTCTGGGGCCACTATGACGAAAAATCGTCTGAACTTGGATATTCTTTTGAATATATCTAGCTACCTTCTTGCTCCAAGTGATAGGTTAGCGCTGGCAATGACATCCAAATGGCACTATGCAGGACTAGGTTCTACTGTCCTCAACCATATCGTCTTGTCTCGACATCGCGAGGTCACCTCTCTGATCGGCGAGCTACTTGTAAACGAAGACCTCTGCAATAGCATCCACCACGTCGACATCTTGATTCCTCCCGGTTATACCTTTTATCGCCGCAGGATTGAGTATCTGTCTTTTTTCTCTCAACAATTTCAGCAGATCATCGCTGGCTTCTTCGTTGTGCTAAAATTGGCACCCCAGCTTAAAAGTATTCATCTAAAATGCGAAGTAGCAGGTCATCTTGGCTATGCGGACTCCCTCGAAGAGTTTCTATATGATGCCTATCCGTTCAAGCTGGTGTCCCTTTCCACTCATGCAATGTTCGCTGGCATGTCAAGCTTCGTACAGCATCAGAATAAACTCGCTCGGCTTGTCGTTTATCCTCGTCACGACGCTCAAGAGTCGCCTGGTCTAATACCTCCTGTAACCCCCTTCCCCTGTTTACATACCCTATGGGCAACGTCTTGGTGGTGCAGTTTTATACTCCCCGATGCCCCGATTCGAGTTCTTGGGCTCTTGCGCGAAGACAAGCATTCATTGGTGCCTCCTCACTGGAATAATACTCTTGAGAAGTTAGCCGAACGAGGAGGCCACAATTCTGTCAATGTTTTGGCATTACCATATGAATGCTTCTTTTGGGATCATAGTGCGTCGAATCCTTATCAGTGTGCGATGTCCTTTCCTGCTACAACAAAGTTGTGCATTATTCCTCACGGCTTGGGAGCTGAGCGTTTTGTAAGTTTTTATCCTCAATCGATTACAACACTCAGTGATATTTTGTACCCAGGATAACACAGAAGCAACACTCGAATACGCGAACAAACTCGCGCAGCAGTATAACACACTTTCGTGGCCAACAGTACAGGAATTCGTCTTTTTGCGAGCGGAGGATGACTGGCCGGACCTTTATACTGAGCCATATCAGGTTAAAATCATAGGAAAAAACTGCGAGATCGAGCTATTACGTGTGCTAGAAAGGCTGCTTCCACATTTGAGGCATGTTGACTTCGTGAGGACTTGCTACAAGAAACATGTGAGGAGTGGTGATTGGTATTCCTGCCCTCGCGTGTGTCGACATTAGCACCATAATATACCTACATAATTTCGATACAATCGATCAAGTACACAAATGATACAAAACTTGGCACATCGTTCTTTATAATTGTTTTGTCCAAATACGCTGGTGTATTTCTTAGCTCACTGGATAGTTGTTCTATTTTCGGCATAATAGAAGCACCCAGGCGCGGATGACTTGCATCATCTACATGTTGAATCAATCAATAATTATCAGGCAGAAGAACGTTACGAATCTGAGCCGGTTTATCATGGCGGCTTACTCCACGCTTGAGATATAACGATTGTGTAAAATTCAAACTACGCAACCCGTCATTTGGGATGATACACCATGCTATAGATCATGTATGCGTTCATAAGAACTTAGCAATAAGACACAGACTATGAATCGCTTCAAAGTCGACACGTATTTGGGTATATACTCTAAAATCACCCTCAACGTTCGTTTTAAAACAGGTCGCGTTGAACTACACAGCCACTGGATTTCTACGTGCGCTAAATCGAATCGCTTCGCAATTCATCTAGCTCTTGCAAAAACTTCTGACAGTAATCTAGGTAGTGTAGCTATACGGCGTCCTAACTTGGCGACGAGTGTCGCAAAATTCCGTGCACGACAACACGCTCGACAGCATACAATGGAGCCGTTTCATACGTTAGAAGAGCTGTCATCCCTTCACAGGCGCAGCACGCTACCCTTACAAAACGCTTCTGAGAGGCGTGCTATAGTGCAGGTGATACTCGTAAGCCAAACAATGATGTGGAAGAGTAAAAAATGAGGATTTGGCCAGCATAGAAGCATGTTAGATTCCATGCTGTTAGCCTATATAAGCCTTGCTGGGGTTCCGATGTCACATTCTCAGTGGTCCAACGGTCAAGACTCGTGCCTGTCACGCACGCAACCGGGGTTCGACTCCCCGCTGGGAAGTTCT
>JAYRCO010000476.1:0-24508 GCA_037042815.1 Ceratobasidium papillatum
AGTTAGCTACCAACTACAAGAGGAGAGTACAGTAAGAACTCACCGACACACAGCGTGGTGGATCGCTGGGGTACTGGAGTGACCGCCTTAAACTCCTCGCTTGGCCAGATGCGCCACTAGGCGCGCTGAAACCAAGGGAGCTAGGGGGGCCGACTCGAAGCCATGTGTCGAGCTCGGGTCAGTGGATGTGACCAGGGGCGGGTAGGGTATGCGAGAGGGGTACGAGTGGAGTATGGCTGCCATCATCAGGGGATGAGTGACAGCGACCGAGAGGGGGGAGCGAGAGACTATCGTGGTTGGGAGTTGCTCGGGGAAAATACCAGCTGGCGGGGGGTATCGAGTTATAAACCTCTTGGGAAATTGTATCCGGCGTATCCGATATTCCTGAGCAGCGTTTGGACCGTCGAAAGGGGCTGGCGGTCGGCTGATGTTTGAAGGCCTTGTAGTTGTATGCGGTCACGTGTGCTGGAGTTTGAAGTAGTTTGACCACCCTCGGTCTTGGCAAAGTTCAACTAGATCGTAAAGGCCGTATATAGGTTCAGCACCAGCTGTAGGTTCAGATTTAGCTTAAATTTTGGTCTATGAAACTATTCTAAAGATACATCGTGGTGGTAAACTTCGCAAAACATCTATGATCCCCTGAAATAAAGAAACGTCTCCAACGATATGAATTAACGTTAGTGCGCCATTACAGGCGGTCGGTCATCATTTTCGCTCATCGATGACTCCTCGTCTTTAGAATCTCCAGCAAGCGGCTTAAAGAACACTGCGACGCCAATCATTTCCAATCCAACCACCGCAACCAAACACCAAAGAGCGGCCGCTCGACCTTTGAATGCGGTTTCGTCGTTGGGATTACGCGCATCAACAGAAGCTTGGATAGACGTCGTTGCCGAGGTACCGATTGCGCATCCAAGCTGAAGCGCTGCGTTGAATGCCGCGCCGACTACTCCAGCGTAACGAGGTGGGGTTGCGCGGAAAATGTTGACGCTAAGGAAGAAGAATGTCAGACTATCTTGTTACTCGCGTTTAAAGTAAACCTTACCTTGTAAGAACAAAGACGGTTGCGTTTCCAGCAGTCCCAATAATAAACGCCGGAAAATCAAGTTGCCAGTAACGTTTGGCTGAGAACGGAAACATAAGGCTGGCAGTGAGTGACAGGGTCAAACCACCCAAAATCATCCACTTGGTGTGACCGAACTGTGAGATACGCCCGGCGTTGAGCATGATAGGTCCGGCAACAATGCCAAGCGGCAAGCTTTTAACCAAAGTGTCAGCATCGGAGGGGGCTATTTGAAAGCTTGGGCGTACAATTTAACAGCCGAGATGATACTTGACCATCCAAGATGATCCTGCCAGTAAGGTGACAAGCTTAGATATATCTGGATCCAATAAAAATATGGCACGAGCGCGAGCGCGAACAGAACAGCAAAGTTTCGATAGAACCAGAGTTTTGGAGGGCTAGTGGTGTAGAGAAGTTAGATAAAGCATAGCAGCTGAGAGGTTTACACTTACAGAGAGGCACTGGCCTCGTCGATTCGAGTCTCCCAAACAAAGAACGAAACAGCCAGGGCGACAGAAATGAATAGGGGAGCAAGTACCCCAGGTGCTTTCCACCCTTCAACAGATCCACTGGTGAGCGCATATACGAACAGAATAGTTGATACTAGCCCCAGCATGTAAGCATAAACCGCGTCAAGTTTGGCCGCATAGCTCACCGGTAAGGGCGAAGACTCCAACAAAGTCAAATGTGGTCTTCTTGTGCTCGGGATTCTTTGGTGTCTTGGGAATTAAGAGCACGCATGAGATAGAAATTGGTACCGCGATGATTGAAATCAACCAAAAGATCCATCTCCAGGATGCATACTGGGTCAAAATGGCACCAACGATGGTTCCGAGCACTATGGAGCAGTGAGCGTATACCCAAAACCATCTTCTCAGTTGACGTACCGTTTCCAATACAACCGACGGAACTAAACCACCCAATGGCTCGTCCTTGCTCCTGTGGGTCAGGGAACATTTGGACAATCAAATTGAGCGACGACGGGATAGTCAGAGACGCTCCAATCCCCTGCAACGCTCGCAGAACCAGAAACGATATTTTGTCATGCGGAAAGCCTCCGGCAAGTGTAGTCAATCCAAAGAACCCAGTTCCGAGAACAAACACCGGCTTCGGGCTGTAAACATCTGAGATCCGTCCGCTCTGTTCATTGTATTTTTTTTGTTAATACTATAAACTAATCAATGGTCGTGACTCACAATAAGCAAAAACGAGGCAAATGTTGCCTGGTAAGCGGCAAAGAGCCAAACGGAGTCACTCTCGGTTAATCCGACGTCGTGAGAGATTGCTGGGATTGCTGGAAACATCGCCGACGTGTTGAGCGTGTCCAAGAATTGGCCGAGACAAAATACAGCGAGGAGGATATATTTGCGGGTTGGTGCGACGTTGGCGAGTGCTAGGACTTCAGGCTCGGATTCGGCCAACGCATCTTCCTTTTCTTTCAACTCGGGTAAGCTCGTTTGGTCCAGCGTGAGTGTCAGTGAAGGCGTGAATTCGATGGGCTTCCGAGTTGAGCCCATGTTGTCAGAAAGACTAAATGAGGGGGCAGAGGAAAAGAATCAGTTTTCTCATTTCAGCAGCCAGTATTTAACCTTCCGCGTACCGACTACGTAGCACACTTTTTGGGTGCTTCGGCTGTCAAAGATTAGCGGCCAGGACAATTGCTAGATGTTAAGCGGAAGTTTAAGATGGGTGGGTCAGCAAAAGAAGTGGTCCCCAGAATCGAGACTCAGGCCTCAAGAATTCGCCCATGCACTGAACTCGGAGTTTTCAAACGGCACATCCTCATCTCGGCGCAGAAAAATCCTCAATTCGGATAAATAAGATGTGTCTACAATACAGGATATATGCCAAATATACGTACTAGAGCCCCTCAAAGAAGCTCAGATCTGAAGCGGATAGCCCACCACCTGCACCAACAGCGGTAGGTTTGGAAGGAGCAGCAGCAGAGATAGCAGAAGCAAACGGGGGCGCAGGGATTGGAGTATTCCGAGGAGGAGACGACCCAAAATCGAAGAGGTCGACTTGCGGCTGGCTTTGAATAGCTGGCTGAGGTGGAGGCGCGAAGGAAGGCGGGGGAGCGAAGGAGGGTGGAGGAGCGATTGAAGGAGGAGGTGCAAGTGGGGGTGGTGCAATACTAGGCGTACCAGAGCGTGCGGGTGTACCAGAACGTGGAGGTGGTGGAAGCAATGGCGGAAGTACGCTCGTGGATGGCTCCGAAATTCGTTTGATGTTCGAGCCTGTACGAATGAATACCGGTGTACCTGATTTAGAGGGAGGTTGAGGAGGTGAAGGAGATCGAAGAATTGGTGCTGGTGGTGGCGCAGGAGCGGGAGCAGGGGCGGGGGCAAACGATTCAAAGTCTCCAAAATCGTCAAACGATAGTCTTGCAGGAGGTTCGTTTGGATTTTGTGCGATAGGAGCAGACGGACCAGCCATAAAATCAGCAAATATATCCGGCTCGGCTGCCTGTACAGAAAGTCCTGACCCAGAACTAGATGCTGGCGGGGGAGACAGAGCAGGAACAGAAGGCGAGTCCAGCGAAGGTACGTCAGCCCTAAACGCTTGCAGCGTATTAGTTGAGAACGAAGTTTGGCGTAGGTGAGAGCCTTTACTGCCTACGATCGCCGCTAGGTCCGCAACAGACGGAAGTCGGGGTGTATGACTACGAGATACCGGAGCCGATCCGACGGGAGTTGTGATTTTGGGTGTGAGCGAAGGTGTGAGTGTGCGAGCTGGGATGGAAGCAGGAGCAGGAATAAGAGGTGCACTTGAATGGCCATTTGTCGGAGCAGGTACAGGCACAGGCGGTGAACCAAAGATATCCCATAAATCATCGCCCCCATTCGGATTCTCCGGAACAGCGGACAAAGGCGACGGCACACCACTCGAAGTCCCCCGAGGCGGTGGTGCGAGCATTGGTACATCTTTCGGAAGAGGTTTACTCTTTAACATCGACTCTAGCGCATCAAATTCAGTCAACCCTCGTCCTCCATCTAATAAGCTCTTTGGGTTCGAATCTGGGACAAAGTCTTCTAGGAACTCGAGATCTGAAGTCGATAAAGACACAGATTCGGACGTAGCGAGCCGAACTCGTTCCGATTCGAGAGGATTCGCTCTCGAGAACCGTTTGAAGAATCTTGAAACGCCTGAGGCAGGTTGTTCAGCGGGAGGCGTAGATTGTGCGGGTTGTGGTGGCGGCGAAGGATCAACAGGGGCAGGAGGAGCAGCCTCCACAACAGCAGCAACTGGTTTTACAGTCTCGCCCAAGGACGAAGTCGAAGGTGAGGTTAAAGGCACAGGCGTATTCGAACGTGATATCTGACCAATGCTTGCTTTATCGGTGCTTCCCCGTGCGCGAGCCCAAAATCCAGTGAACCGCCCGCTAGGGGCTGGGGATGGTGCTGAAACGGGAGTGGTTACAGCAGACGTAGACGCAGCCGCAGATTCGGCTTTCTTCTTCTCATCGTGAGCCCACGCCCAACCGACACCAACGACATCGTTCCCAAAGTCAAGAGAAGTTCTAGTCGTGCTGATGCTTATTTTGGAGGAGAGACGGTGAGTAGCTTGGATGGATCGTGTGGATGTCAAGTGAGCAAAGGGACTGAGCTGGGAGACGGCTGAGATGCGAGTTGCTTTTAAGGCTGCACGTTGGCGGGTTGAAACTTGTGTTGAGGAATAAGGAGGGAGTGGAGACAGGATAGGTGGAGGAGAGGATAGTGTTGTTGTCATCGTGGGAAGGCGATATACTTTGCGTAGCGTTTGCCTGGAATAACTCATGTCAAGCTAGGTGCGACATTACACACGAAGACTTACAGCTCGGAGATATCTTCCAATGGTGCTCTCCATTCTGTGGTGGGTTCACTACGAGTTGGCGGCGCATCAGGCCATACAGCTGTTACGGCCGACTCCCAGTTTGTCAAGTAGCCTGAGACCACTTCAGGGGACTTTGTCCATATTAGTCGTCTCGCGCTAAGGCACAGTAGTTTAAACCATGCTTACAATCTTACGGTCTAGCCTTTCTTTTCGAGCACGTGCAACCTCCCACTCATCCGCAGCTGGGGTTTCCTCTTCTTCTGCCTGCTTCACCACCCAGGTCGATCCCCAAGCGTCGTCAGTCGCAGTAGGGTCAACTTCGGCCGTAGCTCCGTCATGCATAGATGTAAAAGTCACATCTTCTGGGCCAGGGCTCCATGGATCGTCTGCCGTTCCAGCAACTCCTAGGCCAACATTGTCTCCGCTCTCGAACCCACCAAATCCGTCGTCTAGTGCACTGGGGGAAGCAGGGGGCGAAGGGGCAACTTGGATGACACGTGGTGTGATGGGAGGTTCTTCAGCTAGCTCATCAACTGAGCTCCGGATAGACGAACGTGAGTCGGCTGTCTGGCTCTCGTCGGGAGGCGGCGATGATGGCAAGGGACTGTGTGGGATGTCGTTATGATGTCCATAAGATGGTGAAAGAGGCCTGTGCAGGTGCTAAGGATGTCAACGCGTTATAAAGACAGATATACGTGGAGTGTGATGAAATCCGTACCTCTATCACTTGCTCCTCAGGTTCGGCCTCTATCACGGCTTCAGACACAGGCTCAGCCGGGAGCGGTTCTTGTGCAGGAGATTCTTCGTCATATTCTAGGCTGGCTCCCCAGCCACCTCCAGTCTCGTCGACAGCAGTAGTAGCTTCCCAGGCAGGTGAAGCTCCCCAAGCATCGGAAAAGGTTGGTGCTGGAACAGGTTGAACAGGCCAAGTAGGAGTGGTATCAATAGATCTGGAGGGTTGTTTTGTAGTGCTGCTAGTGCTTTTTGCTTCAGTGGTAGAGCCCCAGGCATTTCCCCAAGGATCATCGTCCATGGTGGTTCACCTCAGGTCGCCTGGCGCGTTACTGTTACACGCAGATCACGTGTGTCTGGGACGCTCCTTCACACCGTCCACACGAAGTCTACCATCAAGTACGTATCCCAAGACGGATACAAGGCCAATTAAATGATAGAAAATCTCTAGAATGCCCTTGAAGCAAACATCTACGCCGTACCCTCTCATCGATGCTGACCCTCAGTTTGGGCGAGTTGTTCGCTATTTCCGCCCAAGTGATTATGCTGTCTGGGCTGGCGCGGCCGCCGCTGCCCCTGCTGCACTCCTAGCATATGGCAAGTGATTAAAAGTGAATTTTATACATTTTCTGAATAAACTGCAGAGCGGATTGACCCATCGGGACACCGGATGAGACCTGCTCTCAAAATGGTCACATTTATTGGAGCAATGGGCGGATTCCTTTTGGCCTATCAGCGCTCTTCTTGTGAGTGCTTATAATCTCCAATGCTTATAGAAGGCTCCTAATCTATGACGCTAGTACGGTTCTGGGGCTGGTCGGAGAACGCTAAGGAAGAACAAGCAGATTATAAGGAGCTTTCTGCTCGTGCAGCCGCTGGCAAACCTCTATACGGTGAGTCTGTTTTGCTAATGCTGTTTTATAATCCTGTATTCAACTAATTATCGTGCAGGCGAATCCGATATGCCGCCTTTCGTCCAGGGGGCTGCTCATCGCAACTCGGCTTACAGTCAACTGAAGTTCGGTGAGCATGTATCAACTCCTATCCTGGTATCAGTATCTAATCATAATCCGTGTTATAGCTGCCCTACCATGGTGCGTCGTTTCTCTTAACCATTAGTATATATTTACTTATTTAGATACAACTCGCACAGGTTCAACTTTGTCGCGCACCCCTTCCACGGGACTGACCCAGAAAAATACCAGCCCAAGTCATAGATTGACAGATAAACCAGACCATTCATGTATTGTTGACGTGCATCCAATCAATTTGTTTTTAACTCAAATTAAA
Organism: Ceratobasidium papillatum; assembly: GCA_037042815.1. Lineage (NCBI taxonomy): Eukaryota > Fungi > Basidiomycota > Agaricomycetes > Cantharellales > Ceratobasidiaceae > Ceratobasidium > Ceratobasidium papillatum. The sequence goes on from JAYRCO010000476.1 coordinate 6,899, forward strand.
GCAGCATGTGTATGCTACTGGGCGAAAGGCTTCAATCATGTATGTTTTCTGCTCAAGTTAACTAGATATTTGAGCATGGACAAGCCAAAATAATAGCCATGAGTACTCGACCTCTACGGGCCTCTCGAAGATCTGCCGACGCCATCAACGGTGGCAGTGCAGCTAAGATAACACAACAAATTCAATTTGATCTCAAATTTACTGTTCCTGTCTGCCACCACCAGTCACAATGAGGAAACAACTAGACAACAGGATACCAATCCTAATCAACAACAATGTCAAGAAGAACCATCGTTCGTTTATAGTGCTCGTTGGAGACAAGGGGCGAGACCAAGTGCGTGCTTGAGTATTTGCTAAATAGGCTCATTTAGTTAACAGTAATGGCAGATCGTAAATCTGCATTTCTTGTTATCTCAAGCAAGAGTGTCAGCACGCCCATCCGTATTATGGTGCTATAAGAAGGATTTAGGGTTCACCAGGTACGATAATAGCCGCCTAATTTGGGAGTGTACTAAGTGAACGCTGCTCAGTCATCGCAAGAAACGAGAGGCCAAAATCAAACGAGATGTCAAACGAGGTGTGCGCGAAGCAAACGAGCATGATCCGTTCGAGATATTTGTCACCGTCACCGATATTCGATATACGTAAGTTTTGAGTATCAGGTTCAAGTACTCTAACTAACTGCGTCGTTTTCAGGTACTATAAAGAGTCTCATAAGATCCTGGGTAACACATACGGAATGTGCGTTCTTCAAGACTTTGAAGCGATCACTCCCAATTTGTTGGCGCGAACGATTGAGACTGTGGAAGGAGGTGGATTGGTTGTGTTGTTGCTCAAGACGATGAGTTCGTTGAAGCAGCTGTACACAATGACCATGGTATGTCTGTCCTTCCTCGTATACTCCACTTCTATTGATCTGAAACCATCTGTGCGCAGGATGTACATTCTCGCTACCGTACCTCCTCCCATGACTCGGTCACAGCTCGCTTCAACGAGCGATTTATCCTCTCTCTTGCATCATGCGATGATTGTCTCGTTCTGGACGATGAGCTTAACGTACTTCCCATTTCCCGAGGCAAGGATATTGAGCCTATTGACGAAGCAGCAGAGAAAGGCAAAGGCAAGCAGGTCGAGTCGGAGCTCAACGACCTCAAGGAAACCTTGGCGGATACGAAACCTGTTGGGGAGCTCATCAAGCTTGCAAAGACGATTGATCAGGCGAGCCTTGTTCAGTTTTGCCCAAGATGCGCTGTCAACTAATGTATGCATATGCAGGCGAAAGCGCTCCTGACGTTTGTGGAGGCCATTGCCGAGAAGACCTTGTCGTCCACAGTAACGCTTACAGCTGCCCGTGGCCGAGGGAAGTCTGCAGCGCTTGGTATCGCAATCGCAGCAGCTCTGGCGCATGGTTATTCGAATATCTTCGTGACGAGTCCTAGTCCAGAGAACTTGAAGACATTATTCGACTTTATCTTCAAGGGAATGGATGCGCTAGGATACGAGGAACATCTGGACTATGATATTTTACAAAGCACAAACCCAGAGTTCAATAAAGCTATTGTCCGAGTGAATGTGTTTAGGGAACATCGCCAGACCATCCAGGTTAGCCTGCCAATCATCTATTCGTTCATATCGCTCACTCGGATAGTAGTACATACAACCACAAGACGCACACGTCCTCGGTCAAGCTGAGCTCGTCATCATCGACGAGGCCGCAGCTATCCCACTACCCCTCGTCCGCAACCTCCTCGGTCCCTACCTTGTCTTCATGGCCTCCACCATCAATGGCTACGAAGGAACTGGCAGATCTCTCTCCCTCAAACTTATCCAACAGCTCCGCGAAAGCACACGCCCGTCGATTACCAAGTCCACAGACGACAATGCCACATCTTCCACCTCCAAATCCAAAAAGCCAGCCACTACCACAGGGGTCAAAGCCCGCACACTTCGCGAAATCAAACTTGATACGCCTATTCGATACGGTTCAGGCGACCAAGTAGAGAAATGGCTTCATGCGGTGTTGTGTCTGGACGCGACTGTGGTATCGCGTGGGATCAGCGGGGCGGGGTGTCCGCACCCGTCTCAGTGCGAGTTGTTCTACGTGAACAGAGATACGTTGTTCAGCTATAATCCTGCGTCAGAGGTGTTCCTTCAGCGTATGATGGCTCTGTTCGTTGCGAGTCATTACAAAAACTCGCCCAACGACTTACAGCTCATGAGCGACGCTCCGGCACATCACCTATTTGTGTTGCTTCCGCCACTCAAGGGTGACGAGATGACGTTGCCGGATCCGTTGGTCGTGCTGCAGGTCGCGCTGGAGGGAAACATTTCAAAGGGGGCAATACTTGAAAGCTTGAGTCGTGGGATTAGGAGCGGCGGTGATTTGATTCCGTGGTTGATGTCCCAGCAGGTGAGTGCATTGCCTTGGTGGTTTGGCGGTGGGAGTTGACATTAGCTTGGGACCATAGTTCCAGGACAACAACTTTGCGGAGCTGTCTGGGGCGAGGGTGGTGAGGATCGCAACACATCCTGACTATGCGAATGTAAGTCGCTGCCAAGAGTGACCGAGAACGGTGGCTGATGGGGTGTGTAGATGGGGTATGGTAGCAGGGCACTAAAAGCACTAGACTCTTTCTACAACGGGGAATATTTCAACCTGGACGAAGTGCCGGAAGATGCTCAGGAGGAAGACTACCAGCCAACTGTAGATCCGGTACGCATACACCCGTCAGAGCCGTGTCTTAAACTAACGTCGCTGTTTAGAACGCCACTCTCTTAACGGACAAAGTTGTGGTCCGCACTGCCGTCCAAATGCCACCCCTCCTTCAGCGCCTCTCACAGCGAAAGCCCGAAATGCTTGATTATATCGGAGTTTCCTACGGCCTTTCTCCAAACCTACTTAGATTTTGGAAACGTGCAGGGTACTGCCCGCTCTACCTGCGGCAGACATCTAGCGACCTAACAGGCGAGAATTCTTGCGTAATGCTAAAGAGTCTTGGAGAAGTACAGGAAGGAGAGGAAAATTGGATGGGGGCGTTTGCACAAGGTGTGGATTAGCATGGTTGAGGTCCTTTCGCCACTGATGCATGTGGCCGACAGATTTTCGCAGACGTTTTCTGGTTTTGTTGTCCTTCCAGTTTAGGGAGTTCGGGTCCGCCACAGCTCTAAGCGTTTTGGAAGCAGTTTCGAACACAGAGCAACGATCCGGTCGAGCTCCCCAAGGCAAGTCTATCGTGCGAAGTGATTTAACCCCATCTGACGACCCTGCTCGTTCGCAGAGATCGGTCTACAAGAGCTCAACTTCTTGCTCACACCATTTGACCTCAAGCGTCTCGAGTCGTACGCCAACAACTTGATCGACTATCACGTTATCCTCGATCTACTACCGACCCTCGCCACTCTCTATTTCGCACGACGGCTCGGTTCGGATGTGAAGCTCAATGCTATCCAGAGTTCCATCATGCTCTCACTTGGTCTTCAACGCAAAACCATTGAAGAAGTCGAGGTCAGATGACTTGTTCGTATCAAAGCATGCACAAAGTACTAACCCATATTTGCGCAGTCCGAGTTAGATATCCCTGTCAATCAAGCGCTCGCACTGTTCGTCAAGGCCGTGCGCAAGATCTGCACTAGGCTTCAAAGTTTACACAAGGACGCCCTTGGCGCAGATATCCCGGAAAATCCTCAACAAGTTCAGCAAAAGGGCAAGGATGCAACCAACTGGCAGCCGCTCACACAAACTGTCGAAGAGGAACTGCAAGAGGCCGGGGACGAAGCCACGAAGCAATTGCGAACGGCGCAACGCGAGATGATCGATGCGTTGGATTTGTCCAAGTGAGCGCATTGGAAACGTTAGCGGGGCGCCGCTCGGTGTCATGATAAGGTTACTGACGTACCGCCGGGACAGATACGCCATTGACCATACGTCAGCAGATTGGGCACAAGCTGAGGCTCATGTGGCGAAACTTGCAGACCCAACAAAACGGAAAGATGTGTCGACGGTGGTCTCCCTGAAATCGACAGCTCCGCCGAAGAAACGTGCGGCTGATGGTGAAGCCGGCGGACAGACGACCAAGAAAAAGAATAGGAGGGCGATCAAGGGGTCTAAAAAGTAGATGATATGCGATATGTATTTTTAATGGTTTTTTTGTCTTAGCATTTATCCTTTGGATGTTTGTGCCTTTATGAACACACTGTATATGCAGGGCTTTTGCTGTGCCTTACGTGCATAGAAATTCACATAACTGAAGGAAAACTGGCATGCTGTGCGTAGTACAAAGTGCGAAAGAACCAAACCCCGCCGAAACCTTACTTGAGAGGGATGCTGTGAACAGTCTGTCAGTACAACGCACAAGGGAAGCGATGATTGTGCGTACAATCGGGAGGCTGTGAGCGTGTAGCATGTGAGTTTAAGCGCAAAAAGATAGGTTTAAGAGACGCACAGTGGGTGGCACCGATACCGGGACGACCGTGCTTGACGGGCTTGTATGAGATGGAGACTGCGCAACGTTAATGAAATCATTGATTCTTGCCGGCAACTATGATGCTTACACTCCGCAAGGTAGTGACCCGTCATTTCGGGCTTGATCTCCACAGAGTTGAACACCTGCCGCTCAATCAATAGTTTGTTCCCTAGCCTAGCTTATCCCAACTCACCTTGCCGTTGTAGATACCGACGACTGAGCCGATCATCTCGGGCACAATGATCATGTCACGCAAGTGGGTCTTGACCACCGCAGGCTTCTCGTTGGGGGGCGCCTCCTTCTTCGCCTTCCTCAACTTCTTGATGAGTCCCATCGGGCGGCGCTTGAGTCCACGCTGGAAGCGACGGCGGGCACGGGCATGGACGAGCTACAGCGTGGATAAGTATCAAGCCAATATATCGTGCAATTTATTTACCTCGACAAACTAGAATAACGATTAAGCTCAGCCAATGGACTGTATGCCACAATTACTCACGTCCTCGTTGCTCAAGTCCAGGAGCTTCTCGAGCTCGACACCTCGGTACGAGAACGTACGGAAAGAGCGGCGCTTCTTGAGGTCAGCCGCGAGCTGGGGGTCGGTCACCTCGTTATCAGACTACAGTATCGCATCAGCACTGTCCTCTATCGTCTTTCGGCATTTATCTAACCATTTTGGCGTAGTTTTGTCGATGGTGTCGGCAATGGGCAAAGTCGAAACGATGATCGGATTCGTCGGATAGTTGGTTCCGTCGATCCGCCACTCAGGGGTACTGGGTAGTTGCACCAAGGATGTGAGGTCCCCGGATCCAAATACGTCCTCATCTTTTCTCTGACGACAGAATCCTCAAGTCATCCTCAGGGATTAAAAGTACGTCGATGTCGCTGAGTAGTGTATATTCGAACACTAACGCCGGCTCTTAGCGATTTGTGGCTGCCGTATACACCTCACGAATTAACTAAAAGTGCGTTAATCACTTTTGTCGAGTGCTAGATCTTAATATACTCTGTAGATGCGTTACATTGCTGCTTACCTGCTCCTTCAAATCGGAGGAAACGCCTCTCCTGGTGCTGACGATATCAAGAAGGTCCTCGCGGCTGGTGGCGTCGACGTTGACGAGGATCGCCTTGGCAAGCTCCTCAGCGAGATCGAGGGAAAGGATGTCAATGCTGTATGTTGATCAAACATCTTCTGATAGGCTAATACTCACGCCGAGCACTAGCTGATTTCCGAGGGCGCGTCCAAGCTCGCGTCTGTTCCTTCAGGTGGAGGAGGTGGAGGAGGCGCTGCTCCTGCCGCCGCCGCCGGTGGAGCTGCTCCCGCTGAGGAGAAGAAAGAGGAGAAGAAGGAAGAGGAGAAGGTTTGTTGCTTGCATCATGATCCATAACGATAATGACCGACCGATTATATCTTTTAATAGGAGGAGTCCGACGACGACATGGGCTTCGGTCTCTTCGACTAAACGTTTCGGATATGTTGTACGGCATCTTTCGTTTTCACTGTGCAAAAGCATCTTGTATTGTTATTTCATGATGAAGACAAAGTGTTCAACTCGTGTATGCTGTGATTAATGATTGCGCCGCCTACCGCCAGCTCTTTTGAGATCAGAAGACATTACCACGCCTGAATCATGCGGTAGAGCTTTTCGACCTCGATTCAAACTTGATTGGGGCAGTTCTCCTTGACTCACATACATACATGAGACTGCATTTAGGCGCGTGGTCCAAACATCCGCAAACACGCTCCGACCCAAGACTAAACTTTGAGTACGCTCTCCAATTGACACGTTTGATCTATTCTTCAGCTGTAAAAGCTACCAAATCGTTGATTCGACAGGCCTTTCATCTATGTCAGTCATATCAGCCTGCCATCTATTCCTAGCCGATCTTTATCCTAAGCTGCACCTAACCGTCTAGCCTCCTTTGTGGCCTGCACCGCTCAAATAACTCTGAGGCGACGAGGCGCGATACAAGCATTTACCTGTCACGGGTGGCCTAGACCCGGATTCGACCAACTCCGAGAGGCTCTCTGCGTCTAGCACTTTGAGAGCGTCCTCGCTGAAAGCCATCACATCCAGGGGTATTTCCGAACTCAAAATACATAGGAACGTGCTCTAGTGCTGTTAAAATGGTTACAGATCTGACAAGCTCTTTGCTCGCCTAGCCCACGAGAGTTCTTGTCAGGTAGAAAGCACCCACGACCGCCGAAAGTCTTTACCGGAATCGAGTCTAGAGTTCACGATCGGCGCGTCCCTTCAGCATCGATCAGCGTCTGCTCACCCTTGGATGAGTAGACACAAACTTATGCGATACCAATAGCATGCCTACGAAGTGCGGTGATGTATATAGTGACTAACCAAGAACGCCCAGCGAGGAGCGAGGAACTGACAGCAGTCTTGTCAAGTGATATATCTGGTAGATTCTCCGCACAGCTGTGTGGGTTGATTCTTGTTCGGTAGGTGCCTCGAGTAGCAAAGCCTCCTCGGAGAGTGGGGGGCTAGATCAAAGGGGCTGATTGACAACCGCGGTAAGTCGCACGTACCGCCGGCCCGTCTAGACCCATCGGAGAGCAAATAGCTTATTCACACTCGTCCACGCCGGCGGTTTGCACTTTCTAGTGCCTTGAAAATGCGTCTTCAAATGGACCGATAGAGCTGGCCTGCTTCAACTCCTGGCTGTGATGCAATGCGTATATGATATTCTTATCTTCATTGCATAATTCTCATTCCATTGCCCCTTTAGCCAGTATGATATTACCTTCGCTGCGCCCATGGGAAGAAAATGACTGTAATGGGTGCTTTAGAGCTTCCAGAAAGGCTGATAGAGCAACGTCATTCTATGCGTGTACTTGCATGATGGTACGCGGCAAACACCGTTCACAACGTTCTCTACCCTAGAAAAACTCTCACAGGTGAATCAATCATCTGGGTCACATAGTTCATGCGGACATCTCTTGCGAGCGCTCCTGAGCTCCAATGATGAAGTCTCTGCTATTGCGCCGTTCGATTGAAGAGCATATGCCCCTATCAGCCGGTGCTTAATCCTAACCGTGGTATTCTAGAGGAAATATAACTGACACAGGTCGCTTCCAGTGAAGTAAATACCACCAAAGGAAGCACATCGGGAGATATTGTGCTGTGTTTGTAGCCTTAACAGCCCAGCGCTTCTCCTAATTTGACTTAGCCACCCGCACCTGGGCTTTTCATTTCAACCAGAGTTCGGCCGTCCAGGAGGCCAAGCGCCGCACTATACCTAAGTATATGACTCCGTCCTTTGTTCTAGGCTTGGCCGCGTGTACACATTTGATCATCGGCTCCTCCTTGTTCATTTACCAGAGCTTCGTGCCAAAGTTCAAGTGGCGCACTGGTCTCCGATCGGGCATGTCCTCCCCCGACGTCTCCTGAACGTGTATCTACTCGGTGCTCATTTGATCGTGATAGACGCCTCGGCCGATCGAGGGTCAGCTGTGTGATGTGCACTAGATGTACGTACTGCAAGCCCGAGTCATGAAGTGCAGCCCTCGTCGCTTCTTCCGGCATCTGAAGATCTCTTTTTTGCTCTCACAGTGTACTAGCCCACTCGAGGTGGTTTGGAGTCTTCGTGAGATGTTGATACTGATACTGATACCCGCCGGTCACTTTTAATATATCGGACATCCGCGGCATTTGTACGTGTTCTTGGCCAGTTCTCCTTTAGTCATCCCTGGTACTTGCCGCGGCATATCCGGGAACTGCATGGATTTATCTTGGCTGCACATAACTGGACAGTTGTGTCTGAAACAAATGCTGGTGGTTTCCTCTATTGGTGTGCACTATGCGAGATCAGCTCACCCTGTGTTGCTTCCTAGCGCATTTGTCCATGGATAGATTGGATAAACTTTACAGATGTTCCGGCAAACAATGCATAATGTATCACGAAACTGGTCACGATGGAATTTACAGGTTCGTCTTCAATTTCAAGTATTCCGTACATCGACTAGACTGCTATTCGCCCTAGTACTGTAATTGTGGTTCTCCTAAATCAGTTACACAGCGGAGGATATGCCGCCGGTTCAATCGGCTAAATGCAGCCCGCAACGAATGGCTTGGGTCCAGGCACCCAGGTATCGGGACATAGTCCTTATATAGATTCCGTCGTATATCCTTCTTATCTTGAATGGATTTCTTGGACAGTTTTACGTGAAATGAACTCGAGAGTACGCCACCAATTTCAGCCGTCTCGTGCGCGAGGACCTCGGCGCTAGTGCGCGGCCACTTTTTCTGTCGGCTGCTGTAATCTAGCCGTGTGTTGTAGAGCCCCTATTTCAGCACGAGTATGGGTTCGGTGCGGGGCGCAGCAGTGTCACGCGCGCTTCCGCGGCGCCAAGGTCTTGGTAACTTTCGTACGGTGTGCCGGCGGGTGGGTCGGCGCAGAAAGGCACGGTGTCGTAACTCGAGCGAGGGCTCGGCTTGGGTGGGGAGGGAGGTGGACCCAGGCGCGGCTTTGAGGTTAATTGCAGGATTGGAAGAACTTCTAGGCTACGATCGTGTGGGATTGGATTTTTTTCTTGCAGCGTGGTTGATATCTGAGACGTGTGTGTTGCGGCCCGGTGGGAGGTATGGACGCTGGACGAGTGTGACTTGGGGATTACTGGTGTTGGCTGGGAATGCTGGTGTCGGCTGGGAATGCTGGTGTCGGTTAGGAATGCTGCGGTGGAGCAATCGAGGATTAGAGGGGAAACCCCACCCGCGGTGTGTATGTGGGTGGTGTGGCATCAGCGCGTCAGTCCAATTATCTGCGAGAAGAACTTCTCAGGGGTGAGGCCGGCGGTTCGTGGTGCCAGCGATTGAGCACGCAAATCCCAGCGAGAGCTTCTACCCAGAGCCGACCACCACCGCCTGAGCCGATGGGAAGTATATATAAATTTCCTCGTCGGGCCTCCCCCGGGCCCCCCTCGACGGCCTCTGTCTCGGGCTCGTCCATCTTCGACAGCCGACGGGCCTCGTATTTACCTGAACCTGACAACGACGCTGCCAGCCTGCGCACGAGCCTCACCGACGACGAGCGAGCCGACAGCCCCGCCCCGTCCATCTCCAGCCAAGGCATGCCCCGCCCCGGAGCGCCCCCGCGCGGCAAGCGCAAACGCCTGTCCAAGGTTATATATATTTCTGCTATTTTGTGCTGTCTGTCTCACGTTGATCTAGGCCTGCGACTCTTGCCACAAGAGCAAGCGACGCTGCGACGGCACTGGTGTGTTGCTCTCTGTGCTCCCTGACCCTGACTATGCTGACCCTCAGTAGCGCCGTGTGCAAACTGCGACTTTGCGGGCAAGCAATGCGTGTACACGGATGCGAACGGCCGTGTTGTGCCCCCGCCGCGCAACCGTGAGGAGACCGAGGACGAGCACCATCACCACAATCGGCCCCGGCGTCACTCGGTGTCGGTTGCCCACTTGATGACCCACGGTCAGTAGCGCCTTTGCTCCTAGTGCCTGGCTCATCCCAATCTAGGCCAACACGGGCACTATGTCGACGACAAGGGCTCCGGCCCGTCGTACGCAACGTCCCCGCCGTCGCCCACCCCCATGCCCGGGCTGCCGATCCCTGGGCACCACCACATCCGCCCCGAGCAGCCGCCGCGTCCGTTTGCAACACCGATCAGTCCCGCTCCGGCCGCCGGCTGGGACTACTACCACCCCTATCCGCCGTTCTACAAGCGCGGCCACACCGCAGGCCCAGAGTCGGCCGACGAGCGCAGCCGCCGGCGATACGACTCGTATGCCGCCCCCGAGCCGGCTGCTGAGCGCGGCCTCTACCTCGGCCTCAAGATCGTGTCCCCTCGAACCAGCTCCGGCAGGCTGTCCGGCGACAAAAACGCCCTCGATCTCGATCCGCATCTCGCGCGGGAGCTCGTGCACTGTAAGTCCGATCCTGCCGTCTCGCGCCGCCGGCTCACTGTTCGCTAGTATTCTTCGCGAACCAGCATCCGGCGAATCTCATGCTCCATCATCCGACATTTATGGAAACATTAAGCCGCGGCCAAGTCCCCATGCCGCTGCTCAACAGCATCTTTGCGCTGGCCGCCCCGTACTCGGCCCAGCCTGCCCTCCGCACGACTCCCTCATGGCACGCGGGCGAACGGTTTGCAGAGGCGAGTTTAGATCCTGTCGATCCGGCGTATTCTCACACGGTCCCTATAGGCTGCTGCTGCCGAGCTCTTTGATCAGCATGGTCAGCTCGCGCTCCGTCCGGACCTCGCTGCTGCTCAGGCGCTCTGTCTGCTTATGCTTCACGAATGTGTCATGCGTCGCCCCACACAAAACGATCAGCACATGTGTGAGTCCGACCTGACCCTAACGATAGCTCTGAGCTCAATTTGCGTGTGGACAGGCATCGCGTTCCAAATCATGAAAGATCTTGGAGTTTCTGCCATGGACGATCCTGCGGCCGTCGTATTTCCGTCGGAGCAGGGTACTCATGAGCATTGGATCAGTGCAGAGTGTCATCGGCGCACGTTTTGGGTACTCTATGTCGTCGAGTCGCTCAGCTCGGCGTTTACGTCCCGGCCGATGACATTCAAGGATAGCCAGCTCAAGGTTCGCTTGCCAGTCGACGAAGCGTGCTTCCAGTTGGGCATCCGAAAAGACACGCCATCTGGTGAGTATCCCGCCGGTTCATCCTACTGCCGTGGAATAACCTCGCGACTCGATCGCCAGAGTTTCTTCAGTTCCCGATGGCAACTACAGTTTCGCTCACCGCTGAACTTGGGCATCTCGTCCGGGCGACGTGGATCTACACGACAGTGATGAGTCAGCTTATAGAAACCAACAAAAAAGGGCGGCCACCCGGTCCAGGCGATTCGGTTACGGCGGATACTATAGCGTACGCTGAGCAATGTGTTCACGTACGTCATTTGTGCCTGTCCCCGGTTAACTTGACCCTAACACTATGTAGTCATGGCAAGCATCATTGCCTGAACGATTAAAGTTCAACGCCGATACACTGCACATCCAGATGAAGTCGGTCGAGAGTGGAGCATCGGTGTGTGGATGGACATATGCGTATATGCACGCATTAGCAGAGTGTTCGGTCTTGGTACTCCATGAGGTATGTATATTTTGGGTCTGCTGCGGCCATTCGGCTGATGCTCGCCATAGCTTATGGAGGTTATGCCAAACCGAGAAGCGGCGCGTGCTCATTCCGTCCGGCAACAGCGTGCGCTGGACAACTTGACGATCATCCTGGCGTCTCTTGGTCAGCGCGGGCGGCTGAGCATGTGGAGTAAGTGTCTCCACTCTTCTTGTGATGATCTACCTTTTTAAAAAAATTATTTCTTATTTTAGCTGGTACACTGTTGCTCGCACTCGTTCGGTACCGCGCCGCAATGGCTCAACACCCTGATCTGCACGTAAACGAGTGGTGTGCCGAGTTTGAGAATCAGTGGGGTATCTCACTCGGCGAACTTGTCAACGTCGACTTTAGACGGAACTGGTGCGCAGCTGCAAACGGAGGGATCGAGGCGCAAAAAACGTCGGCAGAGGCGACACCGAGTGCCAACGTCAATCAGAATGGAGCGGATCCAGCGATGGGGAACACGCCGCGGCCAAGGTCGCCCGCGCCGGTATATCAGGCTATGATTATGCCGTCGTCGCAAGTGACTTTGCCGCCGTTGCAGTCGTTTGGGTTGTTGCACGTTGGAGGGAACGAGGGTGTGATGCCTCCGCCTCCGCCGCCGGCGTTTGGACAGCAGGGGCAGGGACAAGGGCAGGATAGGAGAGCAGGGATGCCGCGCGGGATGCCGTGGCTTGAGGATGAGCTGAAGAATGGGCAGGGAGATGGGTCGCGAAGTGGGAGGTAGCGTGTGTGAAGAGATGGCATGAGATGGAGCGGGGTGAGAGGGAGCGGCGGGTCTTTTTTGGATTGCTACATTCTTCGTAGCCCGGATTTGTATAATTATCGTATGAGTCTTTTTTTACATTCTCCTTCCTGGCGTTGTGTTGTGTTGGATTTTGGCACAGGTGCATGGTCCTTTTGTCGTGACATGTGTAACATAAATATCTAATTTTTGAAGATACCTTGTCCTTGTGCGAGAGTTTATCATAATCAATGATTAATTTGGGAGAGTATTTAACACCGCGTTGCCATGTATGAACTAGAGTGTGAAACGAGTTCCAGCGTTCAGGGAAGGGAACGGAGGAGTCTAATTTAGCTTACCTGGGCCGTATATCCTTGGGCGGAGTTCAAGTCTCGTCCTGGTCTAATGCTCAGGCCTCGATCTTCTTGAGGTTACGGTGTAGCTCTGGGTTGACTAGGACAACTCGGTCGAGGAGTTTCTCTACGACGCCGTCCCGTTGGGTAGAGTAGGCGTCGTTGATCTTGGCGATCTTGGCTTCGGTGTCTTTGTCTACAGCGTCTTGCGCGTTGGAGGTTGTGCCTGCGCGCTAGACGTTTAGTTAGTACATGGCATAGATGGGGCGACGAAAGGCTGCGGTGGAGGATGGACGTACTTGGCCCTCTAGAGATTTAAACTCTTCCTCTTTCTGCTTCTTGTACTCCTCGATTTCTTTCGCGGCCTCTGTACGAGCATCTTTGAGCTTCTGTGTGCGGTCTGCATGTATCCGAAATGAGAATTGAGAAATGACGAATAACGTGGTGAAGCGGTTGACTTACACTGCCTCGCCTCTTGCACAATCTTGGCTGCTGCCTTTTCGGCCTCTAGGAGAGTCTGAATGCCCTGGGATGACTATAATCGTGTTAGTTTTAGGAAAACATATTGCTAGTCGCGAGTTGAGGTCATACCATGGTGGACGTCAAGATAGGGGTGCAGAGGTTAACCGCCTGAACAAGCGCCGAGAGCAGCGCCTTTTGTTTACGGCCGTGGCGAAACACCGCTGGCTCTTTGCTCCCCCACCCACATGCATCACGAACCAAAGATACCTTATTTCAAAAATTAAATACGTTAAATGGACCCAAACGCATTCAACGCGGCGTTGAACGCGCCTGCTGGCTCGCCCGAGCAAATCCAAATACTCACAGGGCTGCGAACGTCGTTGGAACAACAACCGGCGACGATTCCTATCTTTCTTGCGACGTTGGCGGGGAGGATGTTGGCGCAGCCTGGAGAGTCTGTTGTGAAGCAGTGGATGATGGACTTGGTGTTGTTTGGGATGACACAGGCTCAGGTTGGGGTTGACGCTCGGGCTCAGAGTGAGTCGTGTGGGTCTGTTCAGAAGTGGGTTTTATATGCTGATTTTATGTGTGTGTGTAGTTGCGACTTCGACGTTGGATGCGCAGGTGAATCTGTTGAACGAGTCTGCGGCGGTGTATGTCAAAGGGGGAATACAGTGTTTAGCTGCATCTTATCCGCTGCTTTTTCGAGTTCTGTACGTAGTTTGTGTTTTAATTGAGCATTCGACTAATTTGGTCATATCTACTTAAGCTGCGCCAACCGTTCTGCTCGACAACAATGGGACACGCTATCCTCTGCCAAATCCCGAATACTCGCCCTATTAGACGACGCAACTCTTCCCATCGGCGTACGGCTGAGCGCCATAAAATTCATGCAGCGCACGATTCTGGTCCAGACGCGAGGTGTCAATGATCCCAGGGTAGTAATGTACACACCGGTCGTCATGAATGTCATTAATTCTCATTTTGCTCTTTCTCTTTGTGAACCGATTTGTTTTAGCTTCAAAATAAGGCCGACCCGAATCTTTCGATGTGCCCGTCCGACCATCCGTTTATTTCTGCTGCCGCTCTTGAGAATGAGGGCGGAGAGCTTGTCAAGAAGTGTATTATGACGTTGTATACGGCTTCGTGAGTGGTTTTAGTCGCAAGGTCGTCGTGTGTTTACTGAGAATGTTTTGCAGAAATATGGATATTCTCTCCGCTCTCATTAATACTCTTGCGACGTTGTTCAAGCAACGTCCTACCTTGTCCCACTTGGTCATTCAAGCCGTATTGACATGGACACCGGCAGCCATGGCCTCTCAATCTGCCATGAGCGTTCGCAGTGTGGAAAAATCGGTCAAAATCTTGCTCCAAAATATCTACCGGTATGTACCTCACTCTAGCCTATCTACTCCCCACTCAAGGCCTTCTAGGAGCCCACAAGGCGCGCCATACACCCGCCAAATTGCCGATGCAATCCAAGCACAGGTCGCACGAATGGACCAAGCTGCTCAGGAAGCGCGTCGAAAACGCACGCTCGACGTAGAAGCAGCCGAGTCGGCCAAACGCACCAAACTCGAAACGCCCGTCGCGCCTACGCCACCTAATGTCGATATACCGACTCCCGTGCCTACTCTAGCCCCGGCGTTTGCTAACTTTGATTTCTCAACGTTGCCTTTGCCGCTTGTTGTAGATATTTTGATTGCGAATCTGCAGGTGCTTTCGGATGAGAGGCTCTCTGTTGCGATAGCTGTAAGTGGGAAGGATGGTATTGTATGAAAGTAGAGGGTTTCCTGACTTTGCTCAACAGGCACGAAGAGCGCATTTGAGTAGGACTCCTGCAGCTCCTCCACAGGCACAGGTTATGGACGCTCCCCTGCTTGTTGCGCCAGCTCCTCAAGCTCTTGGTCCATCTCCTGCGCAGCTTGAATCTCAGAGCCAGCAGCAAGCGCCTGCTGAAGTCGAGCCGCCGGTAAAAGAAGAACCGCTCGACCCTCTCAAAATGGACATTGACGACGATGATCTCGAATACGAACCTGACAAACTCAATGTCAAGCCTACTGCAGACCAAGAAGACGACGAACAAATAGATAGTGCTCCGCTGGATCCAAGTGTCTTTGCGCTTCCTCCACCGAAAGACTTGTCAGACGAGGCGCGGAATGGGTTGGTGCGGTCGAGTGTGACTAGGATATGGGACTCTGGTGAAGGACAGGGTGAAATTGAGCGTGTGAGGGGGAGGGGTGGGGAGGTGGGGCTGCCGCCTGAGGAGATGTGGA
This sequence comes from Ceratobasidium papillatum, assembly GCA_037042815.1. NCBI lineage: Eukaryota > Fungi > Basidiomycota > Agaricomycetes > Cantharellales > Ceratobasidiaceae > Ceratobasidium > Ceratobasidium papillatum. The sequence continues at coordinate 22,283 of JAYRCO010000476.1, forward strand.
TGTTGGTTGTGGTTAGAATGGTTAGTCGGGGTGCTGGTGCTGATACCAGCCAGGAAGGAGAGGGCGGGCGGGCGCTGGTGCAACAGGGGGCGTTTAGGGAAGATGCAATGCGACAGATGCTGTTAGAGTATGTGCTGAGCGATTTCAGTACCAGGTAAGTTAGGTTCTGGCCGAAGTTCTAGGTTGATGCTTATGTTGTCATTTAGGATGCGGCTTGCTATAGTATGGATGAACGAAGAGTGGTTCAATGATAGCGTACAATCCAAGGCGAATCCCAACCGAGTAGGTCCTCATAGTCATTTCGAGGTATATGCTGTACCAATAACTTTCTAGGAGCCCAAGTACAATACCTGGCTGGTCCAACTTGCCGTGGCTTTGAAAGCTCGAATCGAAGCAAAGGACAGGACGTTTGCTCGGTTCTTGATGGAATTGCCGTCAATTCCGGCTGAGGTTCTGTCATTGTGCCGCGAGCTTGCAGAGTCACCACAACAGTATGTCTGCTATTATATCTTGTGTATAGAATCTAAATCCTTGAAAGGATGCACGTTGGGTTCGCGGCGCTTCGAGAGTTCATCAACCTGCGACCGCCAGTTAGGAGCCAAGCCATGCAGATACTGCTCGACCTAACAGCACACAGTGGTAAGTATACCTATCTTATCGCATAGCGTTTATTGCTCATAACGTAAACAGAAAAGGTCACTCGAAATGCGGCAATCAACACAGTCCGGCGCTGGGTTCCAGACATTGAGCCCATGAACGGAATTATCGCACAGTTCGCCCGAAAACTCCTGAAACGGCTCGAAACCCATGCTTCCCCAGACGAAGAGCTCGCAGGCACAGATGATGCCCCGGTAGAGTTGGAAGATATCCCACGATACTTGCCCCCTAAACTTGAGCTTCCGGCGAGGAAGAGCGAAGTGATCCAACATGTCGAGCTTATGTTTGCGTTGTCGGTCCGAGTTCCAGTGTTCCTGGACGAGTGAGTTTTTGTGATTTTAATTAGTTGGAGTGTGAGAGACTAATCTGACTTGGCAGAGTTTTTACTGCGTATGTGCATATGGAGGCTTCAGTGCAAGAAGCAATGCAAGACTTGCTAGCACCTCTCGTCCGATCACTTGGGCCTACCAATCCCAAGCTGCTGTCACTGATCAAGTCATTTGAACCCGGTGCAGAGTCTCTCATTCTACGCATTATCAAAATTCTCACCGAGAATGGCCGGCCCAATGCAAACCTCGTTGCGCTCGTCAAGGAATTAATTGGGGAGCGCAACCTGGATGCGCGTTTCTTGATGCCAATAATTGGAGAAATGGACAAGGTACGCATGATCAGGGCTGCCTTTAGCTTACCCCTGGCTAAACCTTTTTCTCGCGGTTTAGCCCGATATTGTGAAGAATCTGCCGCGCATAGTGGGCATGCTAAACGGCAAACCGGAGCCCAAGGCACTCGTCAAATCGGCATTCCAGGCGATCGTTGCAGCTCCGCCAGATAGCTTCACGAAGGGATCATCGAACCTGCCGAGGATGAAACAGAGTGAACAGCTTACGCCTGTAGATCTCATGGTGCTCTTGCACGAGGACAAGGATATTGGGATCAAGCCGGCTATCGAAGGTATAGTTTGTGCTTCTCTCATTAGCCTTTCAAGTTATCACTCAACGGGAATCGGATCGGTCACATTTCAGCTATTGGCATTTGTTTCCAGATAGTGGACGTTTTCCGCTCGGATGTGTTGGCTGCTGTGATGCAGCAGTTGCTAGACTCGGCGACTCTTCCGACTCTGTTCTTACGCACGGTTGGTTTTTCACGCACTCTGGTGGATTTTGTCTTTCCGCTCACAACGAAGCTCAGGTTATCCAAGCCGTAACGACATACAAAAACCTAGTTGGATATGTATCAACAACACTTCTCTCTCGGCTCATTACCAAGAAAATTTGGACGAATGGGCCACTCTGGGAAGGTTTCATCCGGTGCGCCAAAGTGATTGCCCCAGCGAGCTTTGGCGCACTCCTCCAGCTTCCACGTGAGCAACTTAAGGAGCTGATATCCAAGCAGCCGGCGCTCAAGGAAGATTTGAGAGAGTATGTGGTACGGCGAGCAGGGCCAAAAGCCAGGCTTTTAGAGGTATTCAGCGATCAGCCCGAGCCAGACAGCACGGCTCCCGAAGAGGGCAGTAGTGCACCTGCGCAAGGGTAGACTTTGGTACTTTTTTTGTTTTGTTGCTGTATTGAT
>JAYRCO010000477.1:0-24468 GCA_037042815.1 Ceratobasidium papillatum
CCAATCACACCGACACCGAGGGTCGGTCGCTCCGACGACCCTCGTCGCGACGCAGGTAACCGGTCGCCGGTGGTCGGCGACCCGACGACTCGTCGTAACCTGTTACGGTCGTCGAGACGACGAGGGTCGGGTCGGCGTCACGACGGTTGCTGAAGAGGCTCTGTGACCATTTTTGTCGTGATGAGCTTACTACATTGCACTTCTTTTGTAGAACATGTTTATTCCTTGAGGTCCACTTATCATTGTCTGCAGCAAAGAAAGGGCAGAGAAAGATATGTATAGCACCTTGCCCTTATCTCTGTTGGTCACACAGCTTATGTCATTCTTTTGTGCGCACACAGATATATGAACCGCCTTGAGACAAATTTTATGTATGTAATACAAGCGATTTAATACAATGTCCGTTAATGTCACCTTTTTCGGGGTATTGGTAGACCCACAACAGCTCGAACAGGTTTGACCCTAACGTTAAACTTCCCGCGGCTCGGACAATCGCTAGGAGATATACGCCGCTTCGCCGGGATTTGGGCCGGTAGCTCTTGTTCAATCAGTGACTCAACAGCTGTCCGCGAGACACTCGGGGACGGACATGAAGCGTCACTGATATCTTGCTGGGTCATACCTTCCACTTGCATCTCGCTGTCCCCTTCATCTGGCTCCACTGTGTCCAACCGGCCGCTGCGCACGAAGGGTGGGGTTGTTGGCACAGGAGCACTTGGTGCAGGAACGCCGCGTAAGTTGCTTGAAGGCCCTATCGACAATAAAATGAGCCCAGTATGCTGGGTCGCAAATAATCAGCAACTCTCGATTCTCCGGCTTTGTTAGGCTTAGGGGTTTATACCTTTGCGGGCTTGCGTTTTTGGGGCATAGCACGGGTTTTTATCTATAAATATCAGAGCCAAAGCTTAGATCAGTATAAAAACCCGAGAAAATATTATGATATGACTCACGGGGCTCGGGGTTGGGGTAGATGTTTGCCCAGTGATAAACGCACGTTCAACCTCGTGTAGAAACTACAGAATGCTATCAGGTCAAACAAACCAAATCATCAAACGGGAGAATAAGCTCACTGTATCGTAGCCTCCTGCGCCAAACATAAACTCCTCCGTGCCTCTGCACAACGCTCGAAGGTCTCTGTCGTCTTTTATCCAACTACCTATGGACGCCATCAACACTTTCTTTAGATCAAAGCGCGGTTAGTGACTCCCAGGAATAAGATTTTACCCGTACGCGTCGCACCTTGAGACCAGTAAATCGCTGAGGTACAGCCGAGAGGGAGCGAAGTGGAAGAACGTGGTTGACGATGAGAAATAAATAGGGTTCGCGAACACGAGGCTGAGTCCCTGATGAAGATCTATCGACGACCATATCGGGATTTGGTAAGTACGAGGCACTCTTGAAGTGCAAGACTTATTGGATGTGTAATTGGAAAAATTGTATTATATTATACTAGATCGTTATCTATGTGTAGAGACTTAGCAATATAGGAGCAAGATAGTTGGCGCGCTTACCAGATACATGATTCGAGAGCCAAACATCACACCAGCGCAGACAGACAATATCATCCTGCGGCAAGAACGCATTTGTGAGACCGGTTGATAGACCGCTGGATAACGCACTTGTTTACTTACGTATAGATGTTCTTTGCACGCGCAAAACATTTGTTGGGCCAGCTCGCCGAAGAACATGCTTCGCCGTCGTGCATAGACTTGCATTCCAGGCGTTGGTTGTCCGTTTTTCGACCTCCAATCCCATAGCTCCTGGTACGTCTTGAAGGTTCGGATCGTCATGACCATTTCCCTCTTCACAAACACTAATTGCTCATGCCATCGCTTACACCTTTCCCTAGATCGGAACCAGTCTGTTTTCAAGGCTAGATGTGGAATATCGCTCAGCATATCATATCTTGAATTATTCATCATACTCACCATCAACTTCTGACTTGTCTTTGTTAGGGGCTAGTCCGCTGTACCAGATCCATGATATAGATGTAGTTCCGTGCCCCGTAGTTTGCGCGTATTCTTCGTAATACGTTTTCAATGACTTGAGATCCTCGCGTTTGAGATCGAGAAATTGCTCTTCGTCCTCGCCTGTCATCCCAAGCGCCTGCAAAGCCGTACGCGAGCTCAAGTACCGCCACTGAGCTTTCAGTATGTTGGCATTGTGACCTTTGATTACCGCATGAGAACGTGTCGTGGCACCTTGTCCACGTGCGTTAGCGTTCTTGAAGTTAACGGCAGCCGATCTTACACCCAGCTGACGCTTGACCGTTTGAAGCGCGTCCACGCAAGTTCCCCGGCGAAGTCGTTTTTCCAAGTCCGCGAGGGAAGCGAGGCCGGCGTCAAGAAGGATCGCTGGAGAATAAGACGAGGGGAGCCCTAAATCGATAGCCTTCTCATCCCCATCTTCTTCGACAATTTTTTGAAGCCGTGGGCAGTCAGGCTCCTCGAGCTCGAGCATATAAAGCGAATGCCTCGATTGAAACGCTTGTATGCGCTCTTCTAGTGCTATCCGCCTTGAATCTAGTGCGTTTGCCTGCCTGGGTGTCGGCTTTGGGTGTGTTTGGGCCTCTTCGTTGAAATGTTGGCTGAAGTTTTGACAATAATTAACAATAGAGATTGCACGAGAAAATCGCTTACATGCTATGTTCGAGTTCTATCCCTTCAGAGATCCATCGGGCAGCACCGGGGCGCCGTCCGGGGGCACGCGTCGTTGACGATTCCTTATTTTGCTCGTCCTGAAGCGTTTCTTGAAATCCACCTGTCATTGTTGATGCAAATGAGCATCGGAGTGAGCTAGAGAGATGCTATATCACCTTTAATTATAGGATTCGCCAGGACACTGTGCCATCGGCCATTTGGTAGCTGATACGGCTCAATTGATTCCACTTCCCATATTTTGATAGTAGCCGCCGGTATGCTGGCCGTTGAGCCTTCGTGGTTCCTTTGCTCTCGAATAAACATTTTTTTGGCATCTTTGAACCTCGCTGGTAGTGTTTGATCTGGTCGCATTATCATAATATAAGTTATCAACTACGGGTGTCAAGAGAGACTCTTACCCATTTCAATACACTTCACAAAATTCCAGTTACCCCCAACATTATCGAGCGTTTCATGTCGGTGACCTGGCCCTTGCTCCGATGTACTACTCGAATGCTCGTTGAAATGCGCCCAAACACGCTCTGGCCCCTCTCCTTCCAACCGGCCAACAAACTGTAGATATTCTATTGACCACCGAAGGATACACTGGGGGTCGTGGCCAAGGGCGTGCCATTTTGGTAGTGCACCGCGTATATCCAGGTCTTCCGGTAGTCGAAAGTCGAAAGGAAGCTTCTCAAATCGCTTGAGGTAGTTCACGATCCAGTGACAAAAGACGTCGTAAGTCATGCCAATGGGAATGCGGCCATTCACTGCGAGATAACGATACACATTGGCAAGTCCCCAGTCCGCATATATGAACCTAATCAAAACCATTTTTCATGATTAAATTTAATAATGATAATAGCCTAAACTTACAGTTCACCTCGCGTAAAGTCAACCATGCCGCGAGGCATAATACAGCTATGGCTTGTGCATGTGAACGCGCCAAGTCCTGTAATATCGCGACCGGCACCACGAAATCCCTTGTCGTTGCCAGCCTTATGGTGATCGCATGCTGGTCTTTCCTGATTATGAAGATAAATTAAGCCCCTGTCCTTGTATTTACTATTTACTTACCGTGCGCTTTGGCGGTTCCACAGTGCTTGACCATTCCTTAAACTGTTCCGTTGGCCCAAAGTATGCTAGCCCTTCGGAAAGACAGATATCCCCCTCATCAACTTTCTTGGCCTTCCTTGAACTTCGGAAGTTCCCGTCATAGCTAATGTTTAGTCGGAAATAAGGTCTTAAACAATTGTTATAATCAATAGGTTGCAGCAAGTATCATCATCGCTTTGGCTTACTGTTCTTCAAAAGATACTTCGTCGTCCTTGTAGTTGAATCCCAGTCGAGGGCAAGCCGGACAAGGAATTGCCTGATCGCCTGGGTGTACATCAAGGCTATCATGTCGCTGAAATCCGTGGCCAGCACGTCGAAGGTTCAGGAGATGAAGATATCGCCAATGCGTCCATATCATCTCCCGGTATCGATCCTTAACATCTTTTGGGAACCCTGGATTAGTGATGCGCTCTATGACCAGGTAGAAGATGTGCGCAGAGGTCCGGCCAAGGGTACAAAAAATGTTGAAAACATCCAATAATCGAAAGGTAAAGGCGGTTCGAGGGTGTAAATTGGTGCAGGGGAACAGGCCAACAGAGATGAGCTGAAGCGGCTTGGGCACTTGATCGCTAATATTGCATTGGCAGTAGCGAACCGAGATTGACGAAAATCCGTCAAGGTCCCCAACTAGCAGTTTACTGTCCTGTTCGTTATTGCTGCAAGGTTTTCCACCGTGCCTGAGATATATTGTTAAACCAGCGCTAACGAGTGAGTCATCGACCCAGACCATGCCATCCCATTTTTGTATTCGATGAGTGGGCTGAGTACGATGCGAAGCGACGAGACATGAGGAGCAGGAAGGAAGTGAGTAAAAGCAAGTGGTGCATCGATAAAATGGCGACGGTTTGTTTGAGCAAAAGCCACAGCCATGTTCAGGAGGGGCGTCGCGATTATACCAGGCAGTCATGTAAGAATCACGCCAGTTCAGCAGCCATTCCAGAAGCAATTGATTGGGAGTCTGTAAGACGGATAAGCTAATAGGCTAATAGAGCTTCAAGAATATCACTCGCCTTTGAATGCGACTCTTTGCGTTCGCCTGTGTGCTCCTCTACGTGCTCGCTTGTATCGAACTCCATATCCAACCCCTCATCCTCCACATCTGGAAGGACTAGATTCTCCATCAATTCAGCAAAGTCCTCTGGTTTTTGTGAGCCAGATGCTTCAGCTAACGCAGCTTCTGATAATTGAGCTTCAAGTTCTTCAAAAGTAGGTTTGTGGCTCCCTGCGGTGAAAACTCTGTCTCTGGGGAGGGCATTTCGGCGAGAGCGAGACTTTTTAGATTCTTTGTTTGATAGCTCATCGAAATTCTTGACGGACACTCTTGTGGATTGAACATAGTCCCTCTCGATGACACAGCGCGGGCGTTTGGACATAACGCAAAAACTTTAGCGTCAAGATAATACAGCCTGAGTGTGAGAATGGCCGATTGAGGCAACTTGCACGGGTATCCGCTTACAAATAATTCCAGCTACACAGCCGCTAAAACTTCCAATACGGCGCTCAGAACTATCTTTTTCTGACACGACTGCAGGCAGAGAGATATTGTTTGAAATTTAAAAATTTCAAACTGCTGGTTTGGTGATTGGTTTTGTCCTCAGTAAACAAACAGGGGTCCCTCGCCCACACAGCACATACACCCAGTGAACTGGAACAAGCCAGTGGTCTATTCCTCCTGGCAATAAGGGATTTGTGAGATATCCCATGTCGGTCAATAAGGTGAAATGTCGGAACGGGTGGGGTGGAGGAGCCGGTTTAAAACTCAGCTCAATCTCATGGTTGCAGCAACCGATCATAACAATACAGACCGGCTGTCGCCTCCAACGCGCTTCATATGACGTACATCCCCATGCGTTCCCGGCCCGCTTCGTCCATGCGGTTGCTCCTGAGACGATCTCGACCTTGGGCATTGAGTAAGATACCCCGTATGGGTACGGAGGTTGGCTTGGCGGCATCGCGGCACAAGACTTATGATGAGGTGTTGAAACACGCCAGCTATATGCAAGGATACTTTAGGCGAGCATCTGAAGTGGACCCGCATCGAAATGCGTCAGCTGCTACGCATATATTCTGATACCGCATCTTACACTCTGTCAGCGTCGGTGTAGCCTAAGCGCAAACCTGATCAGCATCAAGCACACCGGGTGAGAGCTTGCTATTAGGCTAGACAACAAGCCACTGGCATAGCAGACATACTGCCTGGAATATATACAATGCTCATATATACTCAACTGTGCCAACGACCTAGTTGTAAGTAAACAAACGTGTGTGGGGTAATATTCCAATGCCTTGCCCCCATTTGTTGGTGGTATAACGAAAGCAATTTGACCGAGGATCTCTTACACAAACAACCAAATAATGGCTTTGATGACCATTTCATGCGCAGAGACCTGCAACACGCAATTCCGCTGACAAACTTGCGAACAGGCTACACATGTCCTTATGGATAAAATTTTGTTCCTGAAGCCAACTCAAGTAGAGCGCTTTGCCCGAGCATCCTTTACACAAGCAATTGGCAGGTGATCTGCGTGTAATTGTTTGATGCGCAAGGATTGGCAGCTCAAGATTTCATCAATGCACCTCATTGAGCACATGGTTAATCTCAGAAGAAAGAAGTGGGATGAAACCAGTTCCTGGTTTCAGCGCGGTCCTACCCGGTAAGCTCCTTTGCCCAATTAGCTTAATCGTTAACCCTAAAGATATTCAGAGGATTGTGCAGATTCCAGCCATGATATTCACGAAGGGGATTAAAATCACGCATACACAGCCCAGGTTTGTTTAGGCTATTTCCAGGATTACGAGCTGAAATCGGAAATATCTCAGATCGGCAACACGTTGATCTCACCCGGTGATGAAGGATGATGGCTTCGATATGGTAAGTGATGATACTGGGGCTCATATATTCTTCCCTTCTCTGGTGTATCGCTATCGCCTCCCCCATCTTCCCTCCCGTATCCCTCACTCTACTTTGCCCCATCGTATATCTTTTATTTTATTTTTGCTCTCACGCGGTCAACATGCCTAAGGCCCCGAAGGGAAAGGGAAAAGGGAAGGCCAAGGACAAGCCCGAGTCTTACGAGCCCTCTGCCGCAGCCCTGCTGCTTTCCGATGAGTTCACCTTGGAGATGAAGCGCTGGTGGGCAACAGTCGAACACCTTCAGGGGCTGCTCAAGAACATCGCACATCGGGGATCCCAGGAGGACAACGCAATAATTTGGATTCGTGACAAGTTTCTCACAAGCTTCATGCCCGAGTTCTTTGTGGACGATGGATTGACGACGAATGACTACCACTGGTATGAGGCTAAGATTGGTCGGGTGAGTGTGTATTTTTATTTTACGTAATTGTTTGCTTACGTGTACCTTCTTGTTCTAGACCACCTACGAGTTCACTTATCGTGCCGCCAAACGATACGAAAAAACCGGCAAGCTCCCTCGCCTCAACGACCCAGCTCCTACGAAGGCAAGAAAACGCGCCAACCCTCACGACTACTGGTACCGGTCCAACCCAGCCCCATTCGACGAGTTCAAGACAGAGTACGAGGATGAGAGTGGAAAAAAAGTCAACTTCGGCAAGGTCCGATCGCTCAAGCTCGCACAATTTAACAAACTGCCCCAGGAGACTCGGGAGAAGTTCGAGAAGATTGCTGCGGATGACCTGGCCACTATGCAGGCGCTGGAGATGATTTCCGACCCCACCGCGCACGAAAAGTGAGTTCCGTACTTAAGCATTTTTATCCTACCTTTTAATATTGAAACACGACATAGATTTGCAAAAAAGTTTCTGAAGGATCTTAAGTCGACTCTTCATGGTGCCGAACTTAAAGGTTCGATCACGGCGTGCGTGCAAATTTTGATACCCCTTGGAGATAATCAGTTCAAGATCAAGAGGTATGTGATCTTCTTTCGACTCATCCGAGCTACTAATCATTCTTTTCTAGCATTGTGTCTCCTGGGCTTATGGTCTTTGCGAAGAGTGGCCCAATCGAGGACGTTGTGATGGCTATGCAAGATTACGTTGAGGAGTCGGGCAGTAAGTACTAGTGCCCGATGTACAGAGTCTTTGACTAACTCGCATTCTTTGCATAGCGAGTCATGTCCAGGATGGCCCCCCTCGTCTCGCAGTTATTTGTAACTTTTCGAACCTCAAACTTCCTCTTGTCCCGTACTTTCCTAGTAGTACTCGTCAAGACACCGTCCGCGGCCTTTTTAGGAACTTTTTTACTATCTTTTGGGGTGCGTACAACTCATTTCACTCGAACTCCAGCAGTACTAATCTATGATTAAACTATCCAGTTGCTTATGGGGGAACCAATCAGGTGCCATGGGGCGTTATAGCTCTCAATATTGAGATGTGGGTTCCGGCCGAGTGCATGCCCAAGAACGCGTCGTTGTGCGATCCAGGATCAATGTCTCGAAAACCTCTCCTCGCCTGGATGAGAGTCATCCACGACCTTCAAGACCGCAAGCAGCCGTTTTGGTTGCTCCGTACCATTGCGCCTACGGTTCCCATCGACGTCGCCCAGAGCGAGGAGGCTCGTCGAGAGATTGTTGAGCGAAATGGCAAAGCGGAGTGCCATCTTATTTTCGACCGTCCTATCACCCGTTTGCACGCCTCGGGCGATCTGCCGTACACGCAAGCCAACCATGCGTATGCGGCTTACCTTGTGGCCTCTACCGCTCAATCTGCCCCAAAACCTGATCATTGGCGTGGTCTGCCCTCCGTTGGCCCTGATACCTCGACCCTTATATTCCATCCCGAGGAGGAGAAGGCGATCCGTGAGCTTGCGGCCAAGGTCCCACCTGAAGTCGGTGCCTGCGTCGTAACGGTGATTGATTGTCTGAATGAGCTTGAACACCATATTCCTGCCACGGTAAGTGCTTGTGTCTCATGAAAATTTGTTCACTAATGTCGACATACAAAATATAGACCTCGAAGGGCATGTATGCCTTTTCAGACCCCATTCCGTCCATTATCCCGCGCGAGCCCACCTCGCAACTCGTATCCATCCCATCCAACCCCTTCAACCCAATATCACCTCCCTTGGGCTACCTCCGTTTGGTTCCCAATGCGTCGCACGAACATACTCTCCCCCACTTCTTCAGTTTTGTCGAGGTCGCTTTTACCGGCGATCTTCTCCGTCATCGTGCGAGCGGCACACTACTTGGTGGAACCAACGGTGCAGTTCGCGTGGTTCGCCCACTTCTGGTCCTCTTGTTCTCCGTACTCGCTATCCGGGGCGAACTCAACCTCCCAGGGATCATCCCTTCTGGTTACGAAAAGTCGACGCTCCCATTCAAGGTCTACGAGCGCACGTTGGAATGGATCGATACCTCCATCGTAGAACTTAAGGCCAGTGTCGAGACACTTCGCCAGACGTCCGAAGAGCGCGCTTCGGAGAAGTACGCGGCGCTTCAGGCTGTCCCGCTCTTCAACGTCGCCGAGTCTACCGCACCCGTACCCGACCACGACGACGATAGCCACGAACCTCCCCAATCTCCAGTTGCCGGCCGAGCTCCCTCTCCCTCACCTCCGCCCCGGAAACCCGGGCAGTCAAAAGGCACCGAGTTGTCAAAGGGCGGGAAACGGCGTCCACGCCCAAAGCAACCCGCCGAGTCCGAGTCGAGCGAGGCCGAGTCGAGCGAAGATGAAACAAGAGAAGATGGGCAGAGGGAAGATGGGCAGAGGGAAGATGAGCCGAGCGTAGCCAAGCCTGCTAAAGGCGAGGGCAGCAAATTGGGGGGAAACAAATCCCGAGCCGGCAGGTCCAGGGCGAGCAGGTCGGACAGGTCGGACACCGACTATAGCGATTTGGATACGTAGGTCAAACCGGTTCGCCTAGCAACGCCTGAGGGCGAGTATGACGTCGAGGCGACATGGGAAGCGGAGCTGACGGAAACTCCGGGACGAGACTACGAGCTAGTCTTTGGGAAGCTGGAGCCCTTGCCCAAGTTCCAACCTCCTGTGTTCGAGTCAGCTCTTGCAGCAGCTGCCGCTCTTCGCGAGTTTGAGACACGGGCCGCCGAGTACCTGACCCAGTTCTTTGAGCTTATGCACACGAATCCGAAGTTTGACGACGACGATTGGTCTACCGCGATGGAAACCGCTGAATCCCGACCAGCAGAGGTTCAGCCACTGTACCAGCTCTTTTACCTACGGAAGGTTATCTGGAAACAAGCTAGTTCATTGGCCGCGGTCTCCTTTTCATTCTCCCGGCTCTTCTTGGCCACGATCCGCGACTATATGGCAGTCCGTGCCTACAAGGACGCACTCGCTATAAACCCAGTGGCACTGATAGATGTTAGGATGCTCCAGGACCAGCTCTACTCGTCTAAAAGGCTGGCCGCGCGGCTTTACTTTGCATACCACGAGCTGAACATATATCACAAGCAGGCTACTGACTGGTACCACGCAATCGACCCTGCGTGGTGGATAACTCCCGTTGCTCCCATCAATGACACGGCCGAAATGCGTCTCTTTGCAAAAGCCCATGTTGTTTGGGCCAACAAGACGGCGGCGTTGGATCAGGAAATATCGGCCATGCGCGTGAGTGTGTTGGCTGACCTAAATATACCCCATGACGACCCAGTATACGACGAGCCAATTGTTTGGTTTCAGTTTGGCTGCCCATCACCGGACGAGGAGCCAGAGGGCTTCCGAGGTATGTCTTATTCGCGCTTTATAACGTACGGTTCGCTCTAACCATATACACACACAGATTATCTGAAAGGGAGACGGCCGGCTATCCGAGGTAGCAATTCGGAAAAACCGTCGGACAACACAACCGTAGGAAAGGCAGCAGGGTCGACAGGTACGTTGCATTTATTCGGCATAGAAAGCATATAGCTAAATATATGTTCTACACATTCTGAACACAGGTAAAATACCTCCGCCCGTGAGCTCAACGCCGAAGATACATACGTCGGCCCCAACCACCGTTCACCCCGCACCGACGCCGGCAGTGCCCTCGCCACCCGCTCCAGCCCCTGTCCATTTGCCATCCCAACAAGTAATCCCATCCCCGCCTCCAACACAGTTGCCCCAATCGTCGTCTCCGCCGTCTCAGTCGCTCCCGTCACACGTGCCTAGCCCAGATCCGCCGGTTCAGGCAACCCTACCGGCCCATACTCCGATATCCCCAGATCCGAATGGCTCAAGCTCGGTCAATTTGAGCACGAAAGGACCTGGGGCTGCTCTACGCGAAGAGGAGTCGACCAAGATAAAGCAGACGGGTAAGCGCCCAGCCTCGTCGCCGACTGAGCCCGAGCCTCGTCGTGTGTCCATCCGACTTCACCCACCGGAGACGAACGCAACAACAACAGCGCCAAAGACCCGGTCTAAGGCTAATGGGACTACGGCCAAGCCTGGCCAACCACCCAACAAGCCCGCTAGGAAACCACGCCGCTGAACGCGCCGCCACGAGGGTTGTTTTTTTATCTCAATGTGATTTGTTTGATTGTATTCTTGCGCCTTCCATGATGCCATACTCCCTATGTATGTAGCGTCAAATATATATTCAATCCCCACTCGACTACGAAACACAAAAGTCACGTATACAATAATCATCATCCGGATGCTGATTAGCCGGTGCTATACAGTCAGCCACACATAAGCGCCTGAAAAGTGCACTGCCGATAAATAAATGAGTGAGACAAGACAAACCCGCCACTCCACAGCTGTCTCTCCGATCCGAGCCTCCAGCATCGTATACCTAACATTTTGGGCTCGATCGTGAACATGTGCTGGAGTGACAAAGGTAATTCTCTTAAGCTAAAAGTGTTAAGCGTATCAATCGGGCCATTTGCTAGAGTTAGAATATCGTCGTGGTGATGATATTCCGTAGAACAATACATCATTCACGCCGAGATAAAGATGCTATGCAATGTAAAACATCCTTGCCTTACTCAGTGTTTCAACTAAATGAGGAACTTCGAGAGCTATCCAATTGACCTTCCTTCAGAGCAAGAACTAATGCATCTCCGTTCAACTTCGACGGAGCTCGGTGATCTGAACGTAATTATTACAATCTCTTCTTGTTTTCCAGCAGTACTGTACTGTTTTGCTTCAACATAGGGGAACCATTGAGTGCACAAAATGATCAGAGTCAAAGTACAATCCCTGATAGCGCCACAGCATGCAAGAATACTGCACCTGGAGCGATACGAAGGAGAGAAAAGATGATAGATGCGGGCTAGAGTCGTAGCTCAACGGCGTAAAGTGCTAATCTACCTAAGTCGACTTGCAGGCGACCATCTACAACATCACCAGGCGAGAGTTGAGCGCCTCTCGAGAGGAAGAGATACTAGTGGCGTATCTTCGTCGCATAGACTGGTTCATATTGCTTAGTACGACGATGATACGTCGGTTTATCTTTCTTTTAAATTTGGTGCAATCATTTATCCGCGAGATGCATATATGGTTAGAAGCCAGAAATACTAATCGCTATTAGGTTAGGCCTATCTACTGATTAAACGAGCAATGCACAACACTCACTGCGCAAGCGATATTTGTCAGGCATCGCTTTCATGCAGACGCACCTGTATCTCTCAGAGTGATGTTGATGTAATACAAAAATCGCCCTAACGCGATTCCTCTCGTACACCTAAGTCTAAGCCCATGCAGGTGTCAGCCACCGAATCTGTGATAAGCGGCAAGTTCGGTATCATCGAAGGATGAGTATCGAAGATACGAAGTCGCGCCGTGCTCGGCGAAGGAAAGATAGTGTGTTGATATCCCTTTTGCACAGATGAGCTGGCTTTCTTTCATGCGATGATGATACACACAAAGGTGGTTCTATCATCACGGAAAATATCCAGTCCCGAGGTTATACCTCGTAATAAGAACTGACAGATAAATTCAATGGCTGGATACGTAATCATCAATCATAATCTTACGAAGACGAAAAGCCGCTTCGTGAGCAGATAGATACCTGTTGAGTATCCAGATGACGACCGAGAGATCTTGTTCTCTCAAGTGCCGATGATAGATACATGTTAGTCTCATAGCGATAATGCTGGTGGACATTATGGCCTGAGAGGTGGTAAGTTCTTGGAAGGCTTATCTATCATGCTCACAGGCGGCTATGGGTATAGAGCTATGCTGGTAACAGGCTCACTTGTGAGGCGCATACACGAGCCTTCTGCCATACCATTCCTGCCACAAGTTCACTGGCCGCAATAAGTGTCACTTGTGCAGTATCACTGCTGTATCGACAGGTCTGGCAGGTTGATGATACAACACCGGATGGTTACGTTTCTATCATCATCCCGTGTTTTAGAGTTTCGTATCATCCCCACTGTTGGTTCTATCGCGTTGATAAGACGGGAGCGGAGACCGGATGATGAGCTTACTAATTGGCGCTTATTCTACAAATCATCTTGAACTAACACGTTAGGGAGCGAGTGATGCGGGATAGAGATTAGAGAAAATGATACTCAGTATAATTTTCTGTCTCACAGTGCCATATCCGCACTATTTAATTCTTTGTACGGCGTGCGTTGGATGATGATGTCTGCTCCGAGAGATACCGGCTGCATGAGTGTTTCAACAATGATCCCAATAGCATACATCTAGTACGGGACCAATCTGCTTCAAGAGATCTGTTTCATCGATCTGTATCATCGCCCGCACCGGCACATAGCGATCTAATTATCTCCATCGTTTCACAGCCAACATCTCCGTTGAGGCATCGTATCTCTAACTGCGCATCGCTTTCGTCGCGACGTCAGTTTTAATATCACTCGGGTCCTCAGTTACAAGATATGATGATACATAGAAGACGTTGAGGCTAAAGTATTGTTTCACAATCAATCTAGTACTATCCACACATTGCACTGGGTTAACAAAACGACATTCGAGACGAAATTGGCGGCGGCGACAGGCTATGTATCATCACCAGCCAGTCAGCAGTATCACCCTACGCCATCATCGTATCTCTCATAGCGGGTGGGGATCGGCATAGGGCGAGGATACGTCTTGAACGGACCCCGCGAACCAAGCGAGCGCGGTTTTGGATGTCGATAGAGAGAAGTTAGAAGTGAGGCTGCCGGCACCGAGTCTAGTCGAAGAGAAAGATGAGATGGGAGGGGGTTTTGTCGAGAAGGGATGATAGTCCTACTGAAGCAGCTCAATTTTCCGCTGACGGGATTAATTTCGTGCATCGCCGTCGAGTAGCTCAAGTCCGTCACGAAACTCGGCGATATCGCGATGGAAAGCCCTGACTCCGGCCTGGTCGAGGAGAACTCGGATTTGGCAGGAGACGAATGCTAGTTCTAGTGAGATGCAATATTCGTTTAATGGTTCACCAATGCTCAGCGGCAGTTCCTCTTACCTCTCAGATGCCAATGGTTCATGACTTTCAGTTCGATTTTAGTTTTTTAATTCCGAATCAGTTGACTTGTAGTATTCTTATACTCGCGCCGAAGGATTCATGCGTTCATGGTTTGTCTTTTTGCGTCATGCCGGGAATTACTTCGCTGATGGTTTATTCCCCTCTTCTTTGTTTGTTCCTGCGTAGGCCTGTCTTCGTAACGCATGTGATGGGACTCGGAGTCGTCGCCAACCAATCTCATCTTGGATTTCGCCTATCACTGCCCTACACCCGAGTCTAACCTGCCCAAGCATTCATCGTCGAAATTCTACTCACCAGTCGCTCACGCCTGTTACCCCAACCGTAAGTAGACCCCTACCTGATTTGGATCTCCTTGCCGCCGAAGTTACACAAAACACTCTCGAGGGCCCTTAGGTCATACGGGTGGGGACTGGGTGTGCATGGGGACGTAGTTCTATCACAGCGATGAAACTCTTTCCCGGACTTGAAGGATAGGTGGTGAGCAGGATGATGGACGTGGGATTCCGGGCAATGGAATCGAATGGAACCGTACGCTGGGATATGATTGTTGTATGAGCGAAACATCTACATAAAATAAGGATGTGCTTGGTATGAATCGTAAATTCGGACATAGGTTCAGCGAAGCCCTTAGTGCGTACCTACTGGAACAGTGCATGGCCAGAAAGCCGTGCCAAAATGTCTCGTTCAACGACGAGCTCCATTGACTAAGGGTGATATCCACTCACCAACCAGTCCCACAAGGCGCTTGAGAAGCCGATGGCCGGACACGCTATGGTTAACTCGGCATCCGTGAAAGCTAGTCTGCTGTATGTGATCCGGTGTTTGAGGCGTGTTTGGAGACGAATTGATTGAGCGAGTTAGTGTGCGGGCTATGAACTACTGGATGCATATACGATCAGTAGGACAAAGACGCAAGAAGAAAGTCGACACTCATACGCGAGATGGCGGTATGTACGTTTTTGATAATTTTCCTTAAAGGATCCTCCGAGCGAAATGCCGTGGTCTGGCAGTTTGATTCACAAACACAACGTACCTTTTCTATAGCTCTAGGACTGGGGTATATACGAACAACTAGAATGGAGTTATCGTAATGGCCAAACGGCACACCATGCCCAATATAATCATTCAATCATCATCTCTTCTGATTCATTCTGACACCAAATCCGATAAAACAACTTTGGTCACACCACAACTAGAGTTACGCATATTCTGAGCACCTGTTTCTGTAGTGGGCCATTTCCTCACGCTTATACACTGCTCTGATGACAAAGGCCAGTGATATGACATTCGTTATCAACATGGCCGGTAAGTCCAGGTATAGAGAAAATCCACATGAGAACTCTACTCTGACTTGTAGCACTTTGTCCATTCTGTGCCAATGTATGCGCCAGTAAAGTCCAATGAAAACGTTCCCTGTCTATGAATCACCGCGACGTTCTGCGGCCACTTCAATCCCACCCGTAGATCCAACGGGACCCATAGGAGCAAGGACGAGTCGTGTCCAACCACCCATCCGTCCTCGTTCATCGTCCAGCAACCGAGGTCCTCTCGAGGCGCAGGCGTGAGCAAGCGTGAGTCCCAGATGCATATGGCTTGATCAAGTGAGCCAGAAGCAATAAGACGGCCGTCTGGTGAGCATGCAATAGAGTTGACCCAATCTGCATGTGCATAGTATGGCCCAGCAGCCAGCTGTCCAGTGTTTGCATCCCATACCCGGATGGTATTGTCGCCGGACCCAGAGACGATATGGTGATTGTCAGCAGAGAAGGCAACTGCACGAACCACTTCTGTGTGCCCTTTGCATGGACCAGTTGTGATAGTTCCGGTCTGTGCATCGCAAACAAAAATGTCAAGATGGTTGGAAAAGAACAAGATTTTGGCACTGTTGGACGAGTAAGCAAGGGAGGTTGTATAGTGTTTAAATGGGCCAGCAACTGCAACTCCGGTGTGCGCATCCCACACCCTGATAGTTCGATCATTGGAGCCTGATGCAATGTACTGCCCGTTTGGGGAATATGCTATTGCCCGAACCCCTGCAGTGTGTCCTGTGAATGGGACTCCAATAGCATGACCAGACTCTGTGTCCCATACTCGAAGAGTGCAGTCTTCAGAGCCAGATACAAGTCGGCTGCCATCAGGCGAGAACACCACCGAGTTGACTTCGTCAGTATGTCCCTCAAGTGGTGCTACCATGGAGCGTCCAGTCTGTGCATCCCAGATGCGAGCAGTGCAATCCTCAGAGCCCGAGGCAACACGGTCGCCGAGAGGAGAGAAAGCAACAGAGTGAACAGCAGCGGTATGTCCTGTGAACGGACCAGCTGTCATTCTACCAGTTTCTGTATCCCAGATGCAGATGGTGTTGTCTGCAGAGCCGGAAACCAGATACTGGCCATCAGGTGAGAATGTGACCGAGTAAACATCCGCTGTGTGTCCCTCTGCTGTGCTATTGGTCGCACCTGAAGCTCGTGAGTCCCAGATACGGATAGTATAATCGCTAGAGCAGGATACGATCCGATCACCGTCAGGCATGAAAGCAACTGAGTATACCCAATGGGTATGTCCAGAGAACGGGCCGGCTACTTCACCACCGTTGAACGCATCCCAAACACGCACAGTCCCATCGTGAGAGCCAGATACAATGCGGTCGCCGTCAGGCGAGTACGATACACATCGTACGGATTTTGTGTGCCCATTGGAAAGTGTAGTCAACGGTTGTCCTGTGTGTGCATCCCAGATGCGGATAGTGTGATCGTGGGAGCCAGATGCGATGTGGCTACCAGCCGGCGAGTATGTCACTGAGTTTACGCCGTCAGTGTGTCCTGTGAGTGGTTGAACAAGTAGCTGCCCTGTGTAAGTGTCCCAGATGCGTATGGTCTTATCTATAGAGCCAGAGACGATGGTTTTGCCATCAGGTGAGTACGCTATTGAAATAACGTTGTGTGTATGTCCTGTAAGCGAGTCACCCACTGGAATACCAGTGACTGCGCTCCATATGCGAACACTGTTATCACTGGAGCTGGAAGCGAGGTACTTGTCGTCAGGCGAGTAGGCTACCGACCACACGACGTCGGTATGTCCACGTAGCGGCTCTAGCACTTCACGTCCGGTCCTGGTGCTCCAGATACGGACAGTTTTGTCGTGAGAGCCAGATGCAAAGTGGCTACCGTCATGCGAGAACGCAATGCTATAGACGTTTTCATCATGCCCAGACAGGGGACCCGTGAGCAGATCACCGCTATGCGCGTCCCATACGCATATGGATCTACCTGCTGACCCGGAAGCCACGAGCTTGCCGTCGGGTGAGACAGACATTGCTAAAATTGGTTTTGTGTATCTCCAGACAGCCACGGCCCCTGGTTGTCTGCTGTCGATTGCTGGGCCGACCGCTGAAATCATGCCCCGGAATCGTGCTCCATAGTGCTTCCACATCGGCGCTCTCTTGTCCCAAAGCCCGAGGGTGGACAAGTATATGTGAGGCGTGCTCTTGCACACTGGGCTCGCCCCCACCACCTGTATGAACCTTTGTGCGTCCGAGCAGAGCAAATGCAGCTTGTCCAAGACACCAGAACGCTAGGTAAAGCCTTGTCAGTCATCATGTACTCAGAGAGGGAGGTTTTTTCTCGTACCTTCATCCAGCGGTAGCAGCTTGACAACGCTTGCACGCCATATCTCGTTTCACTTTTCAGGCTCATGACCTCGACCCAGAGCAGCACCTGATGTTGCAAAAATTCGTCGAGCAAGAACAGTAGCTCATCTGTTTGACAAGCGCTACACATGTGGTCGATCCAGTAGCGGCACGCATAAAACAGGTGGAAAGGGACCGCCTCATTCACTCGACTCAATAAGTCAGGTAGGTTTTCGTCCAGTGCAAACGACGACTCGAAGCCGCACATGTTGAACCGCAGCAAACCTCTCATCGTCTCGAAGCACCGCCGCGCAAGTAGTTCGCTCTGTTGCCCCTCGTCGCAGCAGAACCGTCCGGATCTACTGGCCGTATGCATGTAGTCCGGAAACGATGCATGCAGCGTAGATATCTGTTGAGTCTGCTCGCTCAGATGGAGCACAGAGAGCAGAGGCTCGATCCCTTGTCGAACCTGCTCGACGTTGTTTATCTGTAGCATATACGCGATTGCCCCGATCGTGAGAGGCTCTTTTGCACACACGACGGTGTGCAGCAGTCTTTTGACCCTCTCGCTCTCCCACGACTCTAGGTTGCTGGTTTCCAATGCAGCCTCTAGTATGGTGGTGTACAGGATATCCAAGGGTTCATTGACCTTGCTGCTCGATTTTGTAGCCATGCCTAACGCAACAGCCAGACGTTCTCGATGGTCGACTGACCCAGCTCTGCTCATCACATAGCGCACGGTGGTAGCGGCATGGATAAAAAGCTTCTCCGACTGTTCGGAGAGATGCGCGATCTCCTCAGCGCTCGCACATATATTCTCAAGCTTGACCCTGAGATAAGTCTCTATATCCGCCTTCACAAGCGACTGCTCAATGTCATGTAGGTGATATAAGGATCGAGTAAAGCTTCCAGGTTTCTTTACTTGATCAAGCAAGCTGCTATCAGGTCGGCATGTGACAAAGAACTTGAGTGGCAGATTGTCGGCAAATGTCAGAAGAGTGTCCAGGATCAGAATGCTGTCTCTAGGGTTGAAGCATTCGTCAAGCGCATCGATCACGATAACGAGTAGTCCATTAGGCATCCGATCCTTGACCCGCTGTGTAGGCTCGCTCAGTAGTTTCTCGAACTGTCTCATCACTCCTCGACTGCTTATATCTGGAATGCTGCTCAAGGCTTCGCACAGGGTATCCTGAAACGGATGACACAGCCTGGCAAGCTGGTATGCGATAGTAGGAACGATGCGCGCCACATCGCGGCAGTCGGGTAGCGAGCGAGAGCAAAAGAAGCTCCCAGCCAGCTGGTTTGTTCCTTCGAGCCATTCGCACAAGCTGTATGCGATAGTCGTCTTGCCTGTCCCTGCCATGCCGTTCATCCAATATACCTTGGCGCCGTGAGGGTCACTTGCCCAGTCCTGAAGACCTTGGAGCACAAGCTGACGTGTTTTAGGCGTGCACCCAGTGCGGCCGATCTGGGATGCGACACTCGAGTCATACCAGGCATTCTGGACAGCATGCAGCTTGTCCAGGCGGGTTTCCTTTAGTTTTAACCAGTAGATGAAGTAAGCGCAAGCTCAGCTCAGACAGGACTACTTACAGCAAGGTTATCGCTGGCTGCTCTGAGGGTCGCATTTGTGGTCTTCCATATACTCATTATCAAATCGCTCTGTTCGGACTTCTCAATCATCTGTCCTTCCCATGATGCTCATGCCGACACACCTGTAGTTGCTGTAGCAAAACTCCGACCCGACGATAGCACCTCATCAGGTCGTCTGCATCTTCTTCTGCATCCATTAAACGTGACTTGCTTGTGAGCCCTTGTTTTGTATAAATGTATTCAGCCTGGTCTCTCATGTCACTATCCTCGCATTCAGTTAAGACTGTACTATGTCTTTGAAAAACTACTTGCCTGATAACCCTCTCAACTACTTTGCTCATCTTAGCACTGTTTAGTTCTTTCACCTGCGATTCGAGACCATGCAAAGTCATGGTAGTAGCCGCAGCTAGTTCTTCGTAATCCTGCCGGTTCTGAACAGCAAGCTAAAGTATCTCGTTTAGTTCAGCATCTACTGGGGGTCAAAAACGGCGAACCGGAATGTTGTCAAAGCACTTAATCAGGACATCAAACACTGAAGTGAGCCCTGGAACCGCGCCCGCGCCTCTCCTCAGCGTTTTGAGTGATTTTTGTATCCTTGTAGATACCGGAGTCTGCTTAGGCATCAGGTCCCTACCTGGCGGATTAGCGCCTGAGGTTGAGGGCGTCGGGGATCGTGGTCTCATCAAGCTGTCTAAGGCTCGTAGAGGCGACTCAAGGAATCTACCAATCTTGTCGCGCTTCCTCCTGGTTGATGACATCCTTCTTTGCTCTTGTGGCTGGTGGTGGGTGAAATCTAACTGCGTCGGAGAAGAAGCCTTTGGGTGCGAAGCCACGTGCCTGGGCTCACGTGATCCACTGAACGCCCTGTATGCGCACCTCATCTGTCGCTTGACTACTACGCTAGGCGATAGCGGCTCAGCGGCTTCTGAGGATTGATTTGCATGATGAGTCCAGTCCTCCATCATCTTCAAGCCTTTATATCCCGCTAAGCTTTTCAACGGTCTGATTTGTCACAATCAAGGCCTTAAATCTCATCATGATATCTATATGCAACAATGTAGGGTAGTAGAAGGCAGATTCACAGAACTGAACATGTTTCACATTTGGACCACTCCTGATGTTGTTTGTTTTCTGTTTTTGTTTTTGGATCAAGTGTTATTCATCGTGGTTGCAGGGCTATCCCCTAAGGTGCGACGTGCTGAGACATACAGACCGCCTGAGGAGTACTAAAAGGGAGATATACATTCGATTTCTATCAGGATCCTGTTGAGATGGCCTGGCTCTTGTGATGTCGAGGCAGACAAGCACGTTGACTCTGATAGTGATGACGTTGTTGAGTAGGTTAAGTATGGTCGCCTTCGTACTATCACGCGATTTGCTCTAATCATAAAAAAGTCCAAAATGTTTGATTCAGGCGTATAAGAGCTTCATATGGGCAAAAGACAATAATCGATAGGTAAATCCGTCTTAAACTTATCTGATACTTTTGAGTCGAGGCGAGTCCTTCTTGTAGTAATTATACAATCTCACGAGAGAGTATAAGCAGACGCAGCACAGGGGGAGAAGTCGCTGTATTCAAGCTAGATTCTCCATACCATTAGTTAGACACGCGTTCGAGGCCAGCTCGAGAATATGGTCGGGGATGGCCGCTTACTAAGCACATTGTTTTCAGTTCCATTAGGCGCTGAAGCCACTCGATCCGTACCGCACCACAATCATATGCACTAAACTCGCTTCGCTGTCATATTAGACTGCAGCCAGTCTTGAATCACCACCGTCCCAGCCCTCCATTGTACTCCTCGAATCCAACCTGACCCACCCAAGTCTCCCAACCAATATCCCAGTCGACACAGATGCCCCGCACGCAAATCATGGGTCTCCCGAACTGTACCGGGCTATTTGTTCAACTCTAGCTATGATCCTACGCTCTGCGCATCTGTTCACCTAACTCGCCTCGGTCTCTTTGGTCTAAGAATGACGTAACACCACAAAGCAATGGCGCGCGAGGCGAGGTTTTCGCCAGTGTTGAGGCTAGTGGTGCCAGACAGTCGTCGTTTCCTAGCTATAACTACGACCAAAGCAATAGCTCAATGCGAAAGCTGTCCTGCCTGCGAATCGGACCCAACCGCTCTCTTCGCCGTGCCCAGAAGACGAGACATGTGATTCAATTTTCATCAGTTTTGCCTTCTGTAAGTCGATACGATTATCTACCTTTGGGAATTGCGCGTAGCTGACGAGTCGTGGTTGATAGATATCAGAATCACATCCGTCTTCCGGTCGAATGTTCTACTCCTCGCCTGTGCCGATGTCGGTGTCCGCATCGGCCTATATCACGCGTTGAAGATTCCATCCACCTGCGGCCCAGGATCAGCGATTCTACGTCTCGCCTTCCAGTATTCTCTCAAATGCCAATCCCAAAAAGAACGTACGCGCACTATCGAATTTTCTGCATTAGCTTCACCCCTACCTCCGCGAACATCCACCCAAAACATCGCGGGAACCCACCCCAAATGTCTCCGCGTCGTCAGAATCTAGAACGGTCCGGAAGATTCCATGTTCTCCCACGGCTCACCGACAAGGTGGAATTAGATTCGAGTCAACTTATACTTCACTCCCCGTTACGCACCGCCTTAGTATCCCATTTACCAGGATTTGATCCTCTGGACGATAGCTCGAGCATAATCAACCGGGATACTTGGCACTTTTTCCGAAACAAGAGCATCAACGAGAGGCAGTGAAGGGCGCAGTTGAAGGCCGGCAATGCGAGGTCGTCCGAATGCCGGAGAATAAGGCGAGAGATGGTGTTTACTTGGAAGAACTAGATGACGAGGAAAGACATGCGAGGGCGTATCGGATCACACTAACTCGTTACGTGTAAGTCAATCTCAATTGTGATTTTGCCTGTGGGCTTGACCTGGATTGCAGCTGACGTTTTCATGAACAACAGCAAAACGACCATCTTGAACGACGTGTGGACCCAACTTGGACTATCTTTATCGGCATTGTACGATGGGCCATCACACTCGCCAACCGCATACCACTAGCATATCATTCCGAAAAAGACAATTACAACCTCAGGTGATGGTTATTCGAAATCTTTCTGCGGATAGGTGTGGTGGAAGGTATCGAATTTGGGAAGGTGGAGATGAAAACCAGGTCGATGGTGGAAGCATAAGTGGAGCGTTCGGGCGTGGTCTCATACTAGCTGGTGGTCTACTATCAACCTGATAAGGTGGACGAATCAGCTGCCGTCGAAATGGTGCATGCGGCAGGATGCGATGGAGCAAACCGAAGCTTTTCTGGTTCTGAGAAGAGGGTAGGATGAAGGGAGAGACTTCAAGATCTTTGAGCTTGTTAGGAAGGTGTCGGTTTGCAGAGTAGAGAAGGCTCGTATCTTTGGACGTGGAACGTTTTTGTGTCAAATGATCGTGGGAATGGATTATGTAATACTCGATGCATGTACCCGGCCATTGCGGCTATTCAACCACCCGCTCGATAGGTTGTTCTGATATTATCCAGCTTCGCTTATGCCATGGAGAGCAGATCATCGTATATGTATACATCATGAGCCGATTGGTGCGGTCGCTCAGAGAAAAGCCGCCAGGTCAAGAAGGGTAGCAAAAATATATTGCATAGGCAGCAGTATGTAGACCACAATCTGTGTGATCCGCGGCGCATATACCGAGCCATCGGCAAGCGTGAACGTTTGAATAATCAGCATCTCAGAATGGAGTGATGTATCTCGAATTCGCTGAAAGACAACTTCAGTTTGTGGGTTCAAACACAAACGTAACGGTCATGCAAATTACTCAATGAAGACACCCAAGTTTAATCGTTTAAATATCGAAGAAGCAGCTGTATCTTCGCATACTTCCAGACAGTCGTTCATGAGCGCTTGGGTGTGAACTTCCAGCCAAATAAGAGCTAGTCAAATGCGGAATGTATAGCTGCCTTTATTTACAGCAGATCCGGGCAAAACCCCTTTCACAAGCTCGAGTCGGGAATATTTCAGAGCGAAAACAGACCCCCAACGACTTGTACGACTTGGGATTTAATAACCAAAGTATGTTTGAGAATGCTCAAACCATCGGTCGAGTCGCGAGTCACTTCAGTCCAAACATTCGATCACCGTGTTGGTCCAACATTCATGATACGAATAAAGCTTACCAGTCACAAAAACATCCCACCCACACGAAATCTGTTCCACAACAAGTCCATATCGCCAGTGGCTCTGCCGGGTCGTGACTTGACAAACCTGGAACCGTGACCTCGGATTGATATCCCAGTTCCCAACCCTGAGATGTACACCGTCCCCGTTGGTTGGAGGACTAGCTCAAAACTTGTGAGCGTCACGCGTTCACCTCTATCAAATATACTCACCTATGATTGAATACTTCTGCAGCCCAAAGCAAAATGACACGGTCTCCAAGAGTAGATTGTCTCTCTCGCGCACAAGTGATCCGAGAGTCTCGTTATCCCACCTGTTGCCGTCCGACTATCTAGCGAAGAACGCTGCCCGGTGGCCCAAGTGATACGAGCTCGTGGTGATCTGGGCGAAGCATTCATAAGTGATATCGAGTAGTCTTTTGCTATAGTCCTCGTGATGAACATGACCGGTCGATGCGACTTTATCTATCGGATTCCGTATCTTGCATCTTCTGATTGTGCCGTGACAAAAGGAGCTTTCTCGACCTAAACCTATGCGTTGAGACAATTCCAAGATAGACGTAACGACACAGGTACGTACCTCGACATCACGTCCGAGACTTCAGGGGCTCTTGCTCGCTAGTCAGCAAAACTCAAGGATGTGGGGACGTCCGTCTCGTAAGTGATCAGCTGAACGATTGTGTGTCGTTAAACCGACAAGACACGGTGGTGGTAGAGTCTTGACTATCTAGGCTCGTTCCCACTGCTGGTCTCGGGAAGTGTTGCAACGGCGGCGTTTTTGAGTACCCTGAGCGTCCTCGTGATTTTGCTTAGCTCCTGCAGATACTATTCATTGCATCGTTTCGATGTGAGAATTATTCATCAAGATCGAAGATAAAAACCGACGCACATTTCCTTCGGATGATATGCCCAATTATTAGGTCCCTCGTCTTCACACCGTTCCAGACGAGTGCATCGCAAGTCGAGGACAGATTTTTCAA
>JAYRCO010000478.1:0-24466 GCA_037042815.1 Ceratobasidium papillatum
GCATCTGTCGTCTCTGAAATATCACTAAATGCTTCGGCCAGAATGAGGTCCTTGTCGACCTTGAGTACACTAGGTATTGCTGCCTCGCTGGTGGTGGCAGACAGTGCCTCGCCTCCTGTAAAGGTTTCACTTACAACATCATGGGCTGCACCACCTCTACTACTTGAGATACTGTTAGTGTATCCCAACGCGTCTTAAAATTAGCTGACACGGTTATAAGTGAGACTGCGGCAGCAGAGCATCCAGGCCGCTATTTCGATATTATAGAAGCTCTCACGGACCCCTCGTCAAGTGGACTTCTTGGCCCAATTACCGAAACTGTTCACAAGCCAAACTATGTCTACCATACAGCTCTTGCTCTTCTTCAGGCGCGTGGATTCCTGACCGAACCAAGCGCGCTTTCCTCGTACGAAAAGAATCTGGCCCTGCATTCAGCCGCGCCAAAGATTCAAGCTCTATACCAGCTCTTTGGAGACGCGTCTCGCTCGCCCGACTGCGGCAGCTGGATTGAATGGGCAGGGAAGCAAACCTGTGGCCCCGAGGAGACTGATGAACTCTTGAAAGGCGCTGGCTCCGGCAGTTTCGCTAGGCTCTTCCCATTCGACCACGTACATAAACAATTCGATGCAGAATGCTCGACCCCTCTAGTGTTCTATGCTTCCTTATCCTCTCAGAACTTCTACCCGTTGCACTCGTACTTGCGTTCCAAAGCAGCTCAACCCGGCTTTTGCTATATAATGCGATACGTCCCTCCTGAAACCTCGTCGGCTCTGAATGAGCAAGATCGTAATTCGCTTTCAGGTTACGGCGTCGCGCTGGACCTAAAAGTAGGCAATTAGCTTAATAAAATAACTGAAATAACCAGACTAACCGCGCATGTTAGAAAATGGATTATCTCGCACTCGACGACCGCGGGCCTCGCGGGCAAGGTGGGTTCAACAATATATCCAAGAGGTTCCTACTCACTTGTGGTGTTCAGGCAACGAAGGCGGCCAGGAAACCACCGAAGAGAGTGTATGGGAAGACTATATTTCAACACTACTTGCGGAACACCCCCACCAGGCGCTCGATTTAACCACTCCCCTCACCGAACCGGAAATCTCTTCGCTTCCTTATTTAGCTACTCATCTCGTCATGTCCTCAAAAGAACCGCTTAAAGCATTGGCTCATCTATCGCAAAACTTTCCTAAACACGCTGTCTCTCTCGCTCGTCGATGGGATGCCAACCGAACGGAAGAACTTGGTGCGAAATATGAAAGCATCGAGGGCGAGGTTCAAGCCAACATGCACATGGTGGCTGGAGCTGGCAATATGGCATGGTTAAATGGTGTACATCTGTCAGAAAACGATATGAACCCGTTTAGGTAAGACCATTGTTGAGTTGATACGGTTGTTGCTTACCTCGAATAGCTTGCTCCGACTGTTCCGTCGGGAGCGACAAGTAATGGGTTCACTCATGAGCACAGGGTTGACAGCTGAACAAGCTATTCGTGTCTTGGCCAACGGAAACATCGGAAAGGCTGCCACCCAAGCCAGTGCCACAGATGGTGTTTTTGATGCTAGCGACCGTACAGAAGGAGGGAAGGCCATCCTGTGGCTAAACGATATTGAAAAGGACCAGAGGTGAGTCGGATCGATTACCCTACTCACTGAGTTTTAATTTCTTGCATGTGTAGGTATACTCGATGGCCCACTAGCCTGAGCGTAGTGAGTCGCTTTGGCTTAAAATCAGATTCCTGCGCTTATGTCGTAATAGCTTTTCCGCCAACTGTATCCTGGTCAATTTCCTACAGTTCGCCGGAATATACTCAACATTGTGCTCGCCCTGGATCTCTCGCGCACGAGCAGCCTAGCATTTATCACGGGTCCGGCAAACAATATTATTTCGCGCATGCTTCCGTTTAGGTTTGGTTACGTGCCGCTCTTGGAGACAGCTGAATCACGCCAAGCGGCTCGTTTGATGGCGTACATGCTGGAGAACTACGGCTTTGAGAAGACCACCCAATTCTTCTCAACAGTATGTGGGCTTAAAGTCCTCTGAAGACTATGTGAGCTGACAACCCATAAATTAGGCGCTCACCCCAACCGACTGGGTCAATTTCAGGATTCTTGAGGCGGCATACACGAGTTTTGTTGCCCAAGACCCTCCTGCTTCGGGCTCTGCGCCTGAATTTGCCAGCTTTGCGGTCGACCCTCTTCAAATCCAAATGATAGGTCATAAGTTTGCGCCAGAACCAGCACTGCAGCCTGCTGTCGATTATGCGGAGAGGCTGAGCCTTACCGCTGATTCTGGGTCCGGCAAGGGCCATGTGTTTGTCAATGGCAAGCACTTTGACTATGACGATGTGAGTGATTAAAACCCTAGAATAAGAAGTGATCAAATCTCACGTTTCTGCTTTCAGAACTTCCTGAGAAGCCTCCAGACCGAAATGGGCGCGCAGATCAATTTCTTGCAAGAACAAGTATGTGCAATCCCTGTTCGTCGTCTTCATATGACTGAAATTGCCTACCAAGCTGTATTCTGGCGCTCTTGCCGACTCTGAAGAAACAGACGTATCAGTGTTCATGTACGACCTGCCCACCACTGCCAAGCGCCGGAACAAGTTCATCTATCCATCTGGCAATCTGAAGGTGTATGCGCTAGATAGCCTGTTTGAGGCAGCGAGTGCTACAAAACAGATAAAAGAGGCGTTTGTCTATCCTGGTAAGTGTGTCAAGAGTGAGACAAATGTGCGAACTGAGATAGATATTACCTTCGCTGTAGCTGGCGATCACGCCGTGCCTTTGTCCGTTTGGATCGTAGGGGACATGGATGATTCAGAGACGCAAACGTTGATGATTCAGGCATTGCGCGGAATGGTAGGTTTATATTCAAACCAGGTGCTATCTATGATTTGTTGACACGTATAATTGCAGGGCGAGGATGCCAAGTATCGCCTGGGTTACATCCACTCTACAGGTGCTGAACCGTCGACACATTCCTCCACCAGCCAGCCGCTTGTGTCACCTCTACTCGCTAGGTTATCTGTCTCCGAGTCGTACGCGCAGTTCCCTCCGACTGAGCTCGCTGAGATCTTGGAGGAGGCCAAGAGCTTGGCGTCTGGGGATCCAGACCTCTACGCGCAGGGCAGCCCAGGGATGGTCAATCTTAACGGCCGCTTGACGGGAGTTGCAACGGAAGGTGTTGATGTGGATGAGTTTAAGCGAACACACCTCGCCGGAAACGCGTTGGCCAAAGCTGCCGGGTTGAAGCCCGGCGAGCGTGGGTTGATTATCAATGGCCGAGTGAGTTTGCGTAACGTAGAGCTAACCGAACAGCATGTCTGACAATTTTATGCAGTTCATTGGACCCCTTCGTGGCTCAGAATTCGTTGCCGCTGACTTCGAGGCACTGGCTTCGTATGAATTCGCAAAGCGGGTGTCGCCTGTTGTTACTGCTTTGACTTCTATACATGAGGGTATAACGGATCTTAGCAGGCAAGTGCTCCAACAGTATTGCAAGTTTTATAGTGAAGGCTGATGCAAGTTTACACGCAGGTCGGCGCTTTCAGACCTTGTTACTCGAGTATCCTCGATTACAAGCGCCGTACTTGTCCCTGACCCAAGTGAGGAGGGATTATCACAATCTAAGTCGCTCGTCCGTCAGAGAATATATCAGGATTTGATTGGATCCGAGTGGTTAGTACACTCCTGCCAATCGCCCAATACCTTTAATTCAGGAGCGAGTGATTAGCGCCTTCGAGATTGGGGACAACACTACTGCATTATTCCATGTCGGACTGCTCTTGGATCCCCTCAGCGAGCATGCCCAAAAGTGGTCCAGCATCATCGAAGTGAGTAAAACGAATACAGGTTTTTCGAAACCACTGACGCGCCATTATTTTAGTGGCTTGCTACCATTCCTCAGACACATATCCATGTCCGGCTAAATCCCTCGATGCAACAGACCGAGGTGAGAAACTCAATTATATTCGATTGGCTTTATTTGAATGCATATATCCCCTTAGATGCCTCTGAAACGGTTCTACCGATACAAAGTGCATCCTCGCCTAACTTTCGATGAGGATGGGTACATATATACTTTCCAGCATGTTTAATTATATACTAACACGCTATGCAGTTATGAAGCTCGAGAACCGGTTCAATTCCACGGCCTCCCAATAGAACCTATTTATACACTAGCCATGGATGTATCTTCCGCCTGGCTCGTCCGCCCCTACATTTCCGAGGTTGACTTGGACAACATCCACCTTGCTTCGCTCTCCGATTCCAAGTCTGGAGTTGAAGCTGTTTTCCATTTAGATCACCTTGTTATTGAAGGGCACGCCCGAGAAGCAGCAACCAATGCACCACCTCGCGGATTACAACTACAGTTGACTACGCAGAACGAAACGCCAACGGCCGATACACAAGTTGTTGCCAATCTAGGCTATTTCCAGTTCCGAACCGGCCCAGGAGTCTTCCGCCTTGAAATCCGACCTGGACGGGGACGTGATGTGTATACGATTGAAAGTGTCGGCAATGAAGGCTGGAATAGCGGACACGTCAACGAGACCGGGCCGGAGATCACTCTGACAAGCTTTGAGGGCCATACGATTTACCCGAGGATGGTGCGACAGCCTGGAATGGAGGAGGCCGACGTGCTTACAGAACCTGAGAAAACAGAGAGTGTGTGGTCTCGGTATGTTTCGGATCACCGTCTTGGGAGCTCCTTTTGACCTTGGCATGTAGGGTTAGCTCCTTATGGGGATCCAAGTCTTCAGAGGTCGAGATTTCAACTAAACAGGCTGACATCAACATTTTCACCGTCGCGTCGGGCCTGCTCTACGAGGTTGGTGTGCATGCATTCCAATAAACCGGATCACTGAACATCATTGGAACATAGCGTTTCGTCTCGATTATGATCCTTAGTGTTATGCGAAATACCAAGGTATGCTTTCTACGAGCTCCTTGACGCTCCCACTAACTTTGCTTTAGTCTACGGTCAAGCTTTGGTTGATCGAAAACTTCCTGTCTCCTTCGTTCTTGGTGAGCAGAGTTAATAACTTTCTAGTTCGACTTAACTTAGCAGACATATACAGGAATTCATCCCTCACCTCGCAGAGAAGTATGGGTTTCAATATGAGCTAGTCACATACAAGTGGCCATCCTGGCTCCGTGCGCAGAAAGAGAAGCAACGAGTCATCTGGGGATACAAGATTTTGTTCCTCGACGTTCTTTTCCCTATGGACTTGAAGAAGGTTATTTTCGTAGACGCAGATCAGATTGTACGCGCCGACCTAAAGGAACTAGTGGACTTGGACTTGGAAGGCGCTCCGTACGGTTACACGCCAATGGGTAAGTTGTGTTTCGTATGCGTCTTCTAACAGCAACTCACATAATGTAGGCGACGATAATGAGGCCATGGAGGGTTTCCGCTTCTGGAAGCAAGGATACTGGAAAGACGCACTTCGTGGAAGGCCATATCATATCAGGTATGTGCATATATTCATGAAAATATCACATCTAACAACGATATCACTCGCACAGCGCCTTGTATGTTGTCGATCTCGTCCAATTTAGAAAGGTTTGGCATTCCTTTTGCTGTCTAAGCCGTATTCTGACAGCTGAGTCCGTCAGATGGCTGCGGGAGACAGGTTGCGTGGTCAATATCAAGCGTTGTCCCAAGATCCTAATTCTCTAGCAAATCTTGACCAAGGCAAGTCCAGAACTCCCACTGATGGGCAAATTGAACTGAGCCTGCCCATCTAGACCTTCCGAACAACATGCAAGACCAGGTTCCCATCGTAAGTTACTTGAATTTCTGGATTCATTATATCTGATTTTCGAGTTTTTTATATAGTTTTCTCTTGACAAAGACTGGTTGTGGTGCGAGACCTGGTGTAAGTGTTTGCAATCGCATAACGCCTGCTTTGTAGCTTACATCTACGTTCAGGTGACAGCGCAAGACTTGATCGTGCCAAGACCATCGACCTATGTCAAAATCCTTTGACTGTGCGTATTTATTATACCATTGACACAAGCATACGCTCAATGATACTTGATTTCTTGTAAACAGAAAGAACCCAAGTTAGCGAGGGCGCGCCAGATCCCAGAATGGACCTTGTATGACAACGAGATTGCCGAATTTGCACGCAGCCTCGCCGACGCCGGCAAACTGAGATCGAGAGCTATATCCGGGTCGGTAGATGCGCTTGCCAGCGTCGGTAAAAAAGCTCCAACTGGCGAGCAGACCTCTACCGATGCACCTGAATCCCAGCCAAGCGAGACCCATCCAGGTCACGAGGAGTTGTAAGCGCCGCTAGAAACAATTCCATTTCACAATTGTATTTGTATATACTGGTGCTTTCCGAGCTTTATAAAAATATTCTGATGAGTTGCTTTGAAAAACGAGTCCTTGGATGGCGTGTAAGCGAGTTAGCGAGCGGTGCATGCATAGTAGAACCAGGGAGTTCAGGCTTAACTTATCCATTTCGGTAAAGTACCATGACCCACAAAGCCGGATTTAAATAATTTGGCCGGAACCACAATCACCAACAGCTAGTTACAATTCAGCGACGGAGGTGAACACATATCGTATTCAACCCTCGCCTTTTACTAGAGTTGACCGTGCGTCTGCCTCAACAACGTCGCTTACGAATTTTTCGGAACAAAGTCCTTCGTGGATCCAAATCTCATTTTTGTTGCTTATACACAGTTATTCTATCTAGTAGATGAACATCACAGGCGTGATTCATTTCCTGTATCTCTCGGTGGTATATTTTACGTTGGCCGGACGGACATCACCGATTCAATCCGGTTTCATCCCCATGTATAGTGAGCTGAAGCGCCTCTCGACGAACCTATAGAACTATTAGTTGAACCGTATCACATATATCTCGGCGCTAGCCAGTATTGTTCTTGCTGCGCAAGACAAGAGCCAAGAGCGGCATGCTCCACAACATAGCTAACTTCGGAAGGTATGGCTTCGAAACATGCTTAAGATTTTCGCAGTAACAAAGTATCAAGACCTACTGAGTGCCGATGGATACAAGAACACCAAGGCTTCTTCCCGCGGACAGAAAAAATAAGATTCGCAGGCTTAGGCTTCGAAAGCAACGCAGTCCTTCGTGCTGCGTAAGTTGAAATACATTCTGGCAGTGCGCAACGGGCTTCGAAAAGGGCTTGACTTCAGCCCTATACAGCGAAGGTCTGAGCCAAGCGCACAAGACTGCAAGGCGACGGGGTTAAACGCATTAAGCCAAGGCAAAAACAAGAGAGAAGGTCGATAACCCTGACACAGCATGATTTGTATGATCGGGGTTTGATCTCCAGCAATGCCAAGACTCGCCCAGGACGTAGAGGCTGGGTGCGAACGGGCAGCTATTCAATTGCTCAAGTTCGAGAAGCTCTCTCCACGATAATCAAGAGCTTGGAGAAAATGCGTTAGGCCAGTAAATCACCTGACTCTGACGCGGTCACCTGACCGTCCTCTAACAACCTTCAAAACATGACAACCGCGTTGAGAGGAAGCTTCCTCCTGCTCTCGCTTATCTCAAACATTCTTCCAGACGTCATCTAGACGCTATTGACAGTAGTGACCGGATCAAATAGATCTTCATGGTTCCTTAGGGGTCCACTGGATGTCTAGTTCTGGATTGTATGCAGAATTATCCGGGCGCGGCGGGGACGATCGACAGAAAATTTCGGTCTATTTGGTATATTTGATCATGGCACACTTTTCAAAGACCCCTGTTTGATTATATTTCGCACGTATCCAACATATATGCGAGGTTGTATCGCACATCCACAGTTCTCAGGCTGACTTGCAGCACAGCTATTTGCCAACTCGAACACGAGGCGGACCAGAACACCCAATCACTACAGCAAATCGTGTGTTTTATTATGCGAATCCCTGGTTGAAACAATGCGATGGCGTTTTTGACGTCGGCCGTCTGTCCCGGTCTCACGCCGACGCCGAAAATAAACCAACTGGGGGAAAAGAAGTGCGAACCGGGGTATTCATGCGCAACGCACGCCGCTTGTCTGTGGTATGTTGAAAGGTGATAAGACCATGTCTGTCCGGCGTTCGAGTGTATGCACAAGGTAGAATTCAGTCAACGATACAATTACATTGAGCACGCCACGCAGTACACGTTTTCTCATCGGAGGTTTGGCTGGACGCGACCCTCATGCTCCCCGCCTCGAATATGTACAAACAACCCCGTCGGGAGGCTTCTCGTCCCCACGCGTCGCGTTTCCCGATTCGCGAATTCCTAAAGAAAATCCAGAGCATGTGGATCGGGCAGGATAAGAGAGGTCCGAACCCCGCAACGGCCGGGTCCGTCTGTGTCCGACGTCACAAACAGAGCAGCGCGATAAGTTTGTTTATTGACAGCCGTGCCTGCCCTGAACGAACGGACAGGGCCCGCGCTGGGTTCGAAAATTCTAGCCTTGAGGGGAGGTGAAAGGGAACGAACGACGGTAGGCGCAACGTCCAGTCCTATATCGCCCTAGGCTATTCCGGTTGGAAGCTCTTTCTCGCAGATAAGAATTCAGTTTTCCGGAATGAGCGCCACTCTCGCACCGCCAACTGGAGTGCCTGGACGATATTTTTCAATCGATCGGACAGCCGGACAAGGTGGGCCGTCGCCGGCTGTTTTCCGTCTTGTGATGGTACCTCTGAACGGTCGTGTGCCCAGCGAGACAGGTAGATCGTAC
Organism: Ceratobasidium papillatum; assembly: GCA_037042815.1. Taxonomy (NCBI): domain Eukaryota; kingdom Fungi; phylum Basidiomycota; class Agaricomycetes; order Cantharellales; family Ceratobasidiaceae; genus Ceratobasidium; species Ceratobasidium papillatum. The sequence goes on from JAYRCO010000478.1 coordinate 8,701, forward strand.
GGATGGGGGAACAGCAGTGCCGTATTGTATAAGCCGTGCAAGCGAGCCTCGTGGGGCGTGGAATGGAAAACGGCTGAGCGAACGATCATGACAATGCCGGTTGGCGTGCGGGGTCGGTCTGCTGAGCCGGAGGCTTAACGCCGTTCGGTGATTATTACATGTCTTTGCTTGTCCAGTAAGAACACACGGATATCGGATGCCGAATCGGCCTTTGTGCAAAAATACGAGCGTCAAAATAAAACGGGGTGTTTTATTTATAGGCGGTGTATCAGTGATCAGGGCTTGACTAATCAAAATGGGCGGTAATCTGGCGATTTTTGATTGGAACGCTTAGGATGACGTCTTTTCGCTCGCCGGGTACTCAAACGGATCACGGCCCAGTGGCCTGCCCTTGAGTACTGCCGTGCTTGGGATTATACCGGTAGCGCTGTGGAATGTGAAAAACGAAGCGAGGAAGGAAGAGAGAGAGGGGATCGGCGATGCTCGGCGCGCGTGGGCGATAACGCTTTCGGCTGGGAGTGGTTGACAGTTTTGTTGCAAGGTTTCGGGTTCGGGCCTGGGCGAAGTTTGAACCGATTGGTTTCGCCTACGAGGCGATGAGGTGCGATGTGGTTTAAATTTTGAGCATTCTGTTTTGTATGTTCTGGTGAGAATGTATACTGGGGCGTTTTCTCGGATGTGGGGTGGTTTGCGCCGCTTGTGTTTAACGGTCAATTAGATAGGGCTGGACCGATGGGATCTTACGAGGCTGGTTTACGGGATACGATGTGGTGACAGTGGAAGCACGACCAAGACTGCGTTCGCGACTTGGCATTTATGTCCAAGATATTATACCATACGTGTTGTACATTGTCTCAACTCGTGGATCGATAGGAGGGGTTTCCCATATCCGCCGATGGCTCGTCTTGTAAGCTTGAGCAGTCGGGACTGACGAGCGGTTGGGATGTCATGCAGAGGCGTGGGAGGGCATATATGTTGGCGCAAAAATACATTTGTTCAAGCTGTGGCAACGATAAGAACCGCATACATTCATTCCGTGTCTATCGGTCCAACTGTCCAACTGCGTAGAGAGCTCGAGTGACGTCATGGAATGCTGAGATGACTGGCATATAATAGGCATAGGGGGCGGTCAGTGGAGAGAGTGATGCGATCAAAACTGAGAGTGGGGTACGTTTTCCGTAGGACTTGACATTGGGGGTTGTGTCTCTGCGGATAACACACACTTACGGACTGCGCGACGAGCTCGCGTTTTGGGTGTTCCATCATACTCGGTGGATAGCGGGGTGCATGACTCCCGAGGGGTCCCGCTCGAGCGCTGGGCCAGTCGGAGACGACGTAATGGGCTTGGTCGATCAAGAGAAGGCGCAACGTGTGGAGGGCTTAGGCTGGGCGACGCTTCGTGTATGCGACGTCGGGTGTTCCGCAAAAAAGAGTGTGAATTGACATGACCGGCTTGGCGAGGTTGGACCCGATGTAATCTGTTTCCATTATGGGTAGGAGTTTTACTCGGAATAGGAGTAGCGATTTCAGTTCGGCGCGCTCTGTGTGCGCATGTATGCAGAGGGGCCGCAGGTGTTGCGGGGGCGGGTGCCGTGATGGAATGGATGGGGTTGGATGCTTTTTGCCCGCGTAGATTTTTTTTACGCAAGACGGCCGACATCCGGACAAGCGCCGCTGGATTTCCGATGGGGATTTGAGTGGTTACCCGAGAGGGCCCAGGGAACGGGTGCCCGAAATAGGTGTTTCGCACGGAGGGACGTCAAGGTGTATGCATGCATAGGTGCGACTGCAGCGGCATCGACAACCTGAGAGTGGAAGGCGACGGCCTCTCGCCAGTGCAGGTGCAGGCCGAGTGACAGAACTGCGGCCAAGCAACGAGGGGGGAGTGCCGGCATTTGCAATGGGTGACCCAGGGGCTCGGACCCAGGGTCTGGGAATGATTGCATCCGGCAGGGTCTGGCGCAATAGAGCAACACACGGGAGGTTGGGTACATAAACACGGTGTGTTCATTCGGAGCAGCATCCTCCTCCTCCCCCCGTCCTCTACACCGTCTGCTCTCCAGTGTCCAGTCCAGTCAGCAGAAGGCTCCCCCTCTCCTACCAGCGTTCGCGCATCTATGTCTGAGCCGATTGTCGAGAAGGAGGCAGGCCCGCCCCCCCAGGCCGCCGCCCCCGCCGCGGGCACTCCCGTCGAGGAGAAGAAAAAACGCGAGTACAAGGACTTTAGCCATGACGAGGAAAAGGCTACTCGTAGGTGTTATCCTTCAGCTTGTCTCGTACTCGCTGACCCCCTTTTTTTCTCTAGATGCTAAGGTCGATATGAACCAGGTAAGCCCGCTCCTATCTCTTTTTCCCGACTTGTTCTCATTGTCTCTCTAGATCGAGTTGAAGGCCGAGGACTTGTATGACAAGGACAAGGTCGACCTTGAGACGGTTGTGCTCGACGACGTCTTCACTCTCCTCCAGTGTACCGAGGAAGGTCTCACTGAGGAAGAGGCCAAGCGCCGTCTCGAACTCTTTGGACCCAACAAGCTCGAGTCCAAGGAGCAAAATCCGTTCCTCCAGGTTCGTCGCTTTGTTGTTTTCTCAGGAAGCGCCACTGATCTCATCGTCTAAAAATAGTTCTTGGGCTTCATGTGGAACCCGCTCTCCTGGGTCATGGAGGGTGCTGCCCTAGTCGCTATCGCTCTCTCCAACGGTGGTGGTCGTGCTCCGGATTGGCCTGATTTCGTCGGTATCGTTCTCCTGCTGTTCATCAACTCGGCCATTGGTTTCTACGAGGAGCACAATGCCGGTAACGCGGTCAAGGCTCTCATGGACTCGCTCGCCCCCAAGGCCAAGGTCAAGCGTGACGGCAAGTGGTCGGAAATCGAATCTGCTATCCTCGTTCCCGGTGATATGGTTGCGTTCAAAATTGGTGACATCGTTCCTGCCGACTGCCGTCTCACGGAGGCCATCAACGTCTCAATCGATCAGGCCGCGCTCACTGGTGAATCTCTCCCTTCAAGCAAGAAGACTGGCGACCAGTGCTTCTCGTAAGTTAAAATCAGTATTTTATTCATTTCTGGTTACTAACTCGTAATCTAGCGGTTCTACTTGCAAACAGGGTGAAGCCGAGGGTGTCGTTATCTCTACTGGTGGCAACACTTTCTTCGGTCGTGCTGCTTCTCTCGTTGGCCAGGACGATGACACTACCGGTCACTTGCAAAAGATTCTCGCCCAGATCGGTTCGTTCTGCTTGATCTCCATCGGCTTGTTTGTTCTCCTCGAGATCGTCATCCTCTACCCGCGCTTCCACTACACCTACCGCCGTGGTCTCGACAACATCCTCGTGCTTTTGATCGGTGGTATTCCCATTGCCATGCCCACTGTGCTGTCCGTCACCCTCGCCGTCGGTGCTCAGCAGCTCGCCAAGCATAAGGCTATCGTCACCCGTATCACTGCCATTGAGGAGTTGGCCGGTGTCACCATCCTGTGCTCTGATAAGACTGGTACCTTGACCACCAACAAGCTCACGATCGACAAGAATCTCGTCAAGATCTACGGTCCCTTCTCGCCCCAGGACGTTATCCTCCTCGCTGCCTATGCCTCGCGTACCGAGAACCAGGACGCCATCGATCAGTGCGTTGTTGGTACTCTCGATGATCCCGCTCAGGCCCGCGCTGGCATCAAGCTCGTCGACTTCAAGCCTTTCAACCCGGTTGACAAGCGTACCGAGATCACCTACCGCGAGGAATCCTCTGGCAAGCTCAAGCGTGTCACCAAGGGTATGACTGGTATCATCATCGAGCTTTGCACCCGCAACAAGACCGAGGAAATCGAGAACCAGCTCGAGGCCGACGTTACCGAGTTTGCTTCCCGTGGTCTCCGCGCGCTCGCTGTCGCTTACGAGGAGCTCGACCACCAGAACCACGAGGGTGAAGGCAACGGCTTCGAACTCATCGGCTTGCTCGCTATCTTCGATCCTCCCCGTGACGATACCAAGCAGACCATCGACGATGCTATTGCTCTCGGTGTCCGCGTCAAGATGGTTACTGGTGATCAGCTCGCTATCGCAAAGGAAACCGGTCGTCGTCTCGGTCTCGGTGATCACATGTACCCGGCCAAGGTCTTGAAGGACGGTCCCGAGCCCGGAGGAAAGCACATGACTCTCGACGAGATGATCATGGATGCCGATGGCTTCGCTGGTGTCTTCCCCGAGCACAAGTACGAGATTGTCAAGCGTCTCCAGGGTCTCGGCCATCTCTGCGCCATGACTGGTGACGGTGCCAACGACGCTCCTGCCTTGTCCCGTGCTAACGTTGGTATTGCTGTCGAGGGTGCTACTGATGCTGCTCGCGGTGCTGCCGATATTGTCTTGACTGAGCCTGGTCTATCTACCATGTACGTTTTATTCTCTATCGTGATTCGCGCTCGTACTAACAGTTCATTCTAGTGTTCACGCCATCCGCGGCTCTCGCCAGATCTTCCAACGTATGCGCAACTACGCCATCTACGCCTGCGCTGTGACCATTCGTATCGTTGTCTGCTTCGCCATCCTCGCCTTTGCCTACCAGTTCGACTTCCCGCCGTTCATGGTCCTGATCATCGCGCTCCTCAACGACGGTACCATCATGACTCTCTCGGTCGATCGTGTCCTGCCCTCGAACACTCCCGACGCCTGGGACTTGGCTGAGATCTTCGCCTATGCCGTCGCATACGGTCTCTACCTCACACTGTCTACCATCGCGCTCGTCATCGTCATTCTCGAGACCAACTTCTTCGAGCGCAAGTTCGGTGTGGCTCTCGAATCCGAGGCAGATGCTAGCGGCCGCAAGAACCACAACGATCGTCAACTCCACATGATCGTCTATCTCCAAGTCGCCATGATTTCGCAGGCTCTCATCTTCGTCACCCGTTCGCACGGATTCTTCTTCATGGAGCGCCCTTCGACCGCCCTCCTTGGTGCCTTCGCTGTCGCCCAGCTCGTTTCTTCCATCATCGCTGCTTACGCCGACTGGGGCTTCACCGAGATTCACTCCATCTCTGGCGGCTGGATCGGTATCGTCTGGATCTGGAACATCATCTGGTTCTTCCCTCTGGACTTGATCAAGTTCGCGATGAAGGCCACCGTCATCAAATGGTTCCGCACCCGTCGCGAGCGCAAGGCTGCCGAGGTCGCTCGTGCTACTGGTGGCGAAGTCCCGCTCACTCGCACCACTTCTCGCGCTGCCTCGATTCATGAGTCTCTCTACTCGAACCGTGTCAACTTCTTGAAGCGTGCTGCGCACCGCGCCGGCTTTGGTGACAAGCGTGTCAAGATGAGCCAGGGTGAACTCCAGCGCTTTGGATCTATCCAGGCTGCCCAGACTGGTGCGACTCTTGCGCGGAACCCGAGCCGAGCTCACTAGATGAAGATGAATTGGCGCAGGCGGTGTTTTGGTCCGAGGTTCGTAGAGTCGAGTCGGTGTTTTGTGCTTGGTCATTTTGCTCTCTTGCTTGCACACATGTTCTGATTCGATTTGGGCTTTTTACCTGAACATTGTATTGTGTCTTGATGTCTGATTATGTTTTTCTGATTTCCTCTTACCTGTCTCTCGATCCGTGTCATTTGTAACGAGTGATCGTTTGTTAATTCCATGGCTTTGATCAAACAAATCGCTTTTGAGTGTGATGCAAGTGCGGAGATGTGTGGGGGATGGCGGGGTTTTGTGGTGAGTGTTGTTCATTTCTGTCTTGCTTTCAGTTTGTCGTCCATAGGTGAGTGTCCTTGAATGCCGCTTGTCTGTTATTCTCAACTTGCTCTCGCTAGACTTCGTCTTTGCTACGATCTGGATTTATTCATTTATTCTCGGTGATCTAGCCGCTGGATATTTCGGTCTGGATCGACAGATCTGCATGCGTTTGTTCGGATCTCGATATCCTATCTTCCACTGCCCTGCTTATCTTTTGAGTTTTGGGGTTCTACCTTGGTTATCAACAACATATGTCTATCGCACAGCCGGAGAAGTCCGGATGGCGAGGGGGGTGAGGACATCCTACGTTACGCTTCCGACATGACGGTGATCTTGACGATTCTATCTCGACACGACGTGGGCACGACGCACAGATTCCGAGTGGCGCTCTTCGGTCAGGAAATTCCTTCATCCTTGTGCTGTCGTGATTTCATTCTGGACGACTCGGATCAAGCTTTGAATAACGGAATGCCAGAAGATGCCTTTTCTGGACGGCGCAAGATGGTCTTTGGTCTGGAGCTCTTTTTTTTGTACGAGCGCGTCATTGGTCTCACGGCTGTCGGTCGGGGTGGAGTGCAGCGAAGTCGAAGATGGGAGGCGCGTATGTATTTGGGAGGGGCTGGAAGTTGTGGTCATCACCCTTCTCGCACGTTTAATAACACGACCCACTGGTATGATGGCCTTGGATCGGGGGCGCTATTTCGGGCAATTAGGATTGCGCATGACCGGATATGTTTCTTGGCGTCTATGTCTTGGCAATTACTCCGGATGTCCGTTTGGCGATTCGTGGATTTTGCGAAACGGCTACTGGATGAGTCTTGACCTGTCGGCTGGCTCGCCGAGTCTTGTTCGTTCGGCAGAAGTATGCGTCTGCCATCTCAGTTGTATCTCGTGATGTGTTGTTGCGCGTCTTCTTATGGTTGTTGGCGGTCACGAACTCTTCTAATTACTCCGAAAGCGTATGCTACAAGGCGCGCGGGCCGTACGCTGGTCAATCCCATGGAGCAACGTCCTTTTTCGTACCCCTAACGACCGAGCAGAGAATGAGTATAAAACCTAGGTGCGTAATAGTGAAATGTAGCTCGCTTCAACGATTTAACTTTCATTATGCGCTCTTTGTTAGGCCTCGTGATTGCGGCACTTGCGGTTCCGCGTACTCTTGGCTTGGTAGCGTTCCCTAGTGCTGAAGGGTTTGGTGCGAATGCGATTGGTGGACGTGGGGGTTCGGTTTATGTTGTGACCAATTTGAATGATAGGTTCGTGTATTTATCTTGTTTCTTGCTGACGTTTTTGCTGACGGCTGCTCTTTGGTCATTAGCGGAAGGTACAATGCCTTATATTGGGCAACTGAACGACAAGTTTGTTAACACGGTTTTGTTTTAGCGGGAGTTTCCGTGATGCAGTCAGTCAGTCCAAGCGCATTGTTGTATTTGCTGTTGGAGGTGTTATCAAAATCTCGAGCCGTGTTGTCGTGAGCGCCTATGTCACGATTGCTGGTCAAACTGCCCCCGGTGGAGGTATCACCATCTATGGAAACGTATGTGAATAGTTTTCTGCTCGCTTATAGTTACCTCATGTTATCCTTTAGGGTCTTTCTTACTCTAATGCACACCATACTATCACCCGTTATATTCGCTACCGTATGGGCAAGGGCGGCGATAGTGGAAAGGATGGCATTACGATTGGTTAGTACATTGACTAAACGTATTTGAACAGAGAGCTTAACGTTTGGCTGATGTTTAGCCGACGGCCACGACATGATCTTTGACCATGTTAGCGTCTCGTGGGGTCGAGGTTGGTTCTTTCGTCATTCATTTTTGAGTATACATGCTGACCCTATTGATAGACGAGACTTTTTCGATCAACGGAGACGTTGCTAATATCACCATATCCGATTCTATCATCGCACAAGGGTTGGAAACTCATTCGTGCGGTGGACTTATCCAGACCGACACCGGTGGAATTAGTATCATCAGGTCTCTCTACATCGACAACAAGACCCGGTAAGTACTCGTCAGTCCAACATTTTCGCATTTATTCATGCCACAAATAGCAACCCGAAAGTCAAGGGCGTCAACGAGTTTGTGAACAACGTTGTCTACAACTGGGGTGGAGGAGGCGGCTACATTGCTGGAGACTCTGACGGCCAATCGTACGCGAACATCATGAACAATGTGTTCATTAGCGGTCCGTCGACGAGTGCCCATCCGTTTACGCGTGGAAATGCCAACTTCCATACGTATGTTTCGCGCAACTACTATGATCCTAGTGAGTATTTTGCCCCGGAGCTGGAGTGCTGCCATTGACTTTGCCCGCCTACAGATCAGAACGGTTCGTAACATTGATTATATGAAAACAATAAGCGGCTTATGCTGTAGATGCATATAGGCGTGCTCGATGGTTGGGAGTTGTCTCAGTCCACGGACAACTACTCTGTACGTTTTACTCCAGGCACCAACGTAGCCTACTGCTAACTATCCAAGTAGGACGTCGACTTCCAAACCGCTCGCTACAACTACCCAACAGTCAAAACCCTTCTAGCCCCACTCGACGCCTATGCCAAGGTCGTCTCTGTCGTCGGCGCATCCAAGGTCCGAGACAATGTCGACACGCAGCTCATCAACGAGGTCAAGTCTCTTGGCAAATCCGGCGCACTCATCTCCGACGAGACGGTCTCGCCGTGGAATTCGGGTGGACCGATCGCGGGTGGGACTGCGCCGACTGATACGGACGGGGATGGGATTCCAGATTCTTGGGAGAGCGCGAACGGGTTGAATCCTAATTCGAATGATGCCATGTCGGATAAGAATGGAGATGGGTATGCGAGTGAGTGGTTTTTTTTTCATTTATTGATTGGGTGAGAGTTCTGATGCGTTGGTTTCGTAGATATCGAGAATTATGTCAACTCGCTCGTTGCTTAAGCGGGCCAGATTCGTTTGTAACACTGGAAGCTACTTTGGCGGCAACGGAATTGAACGTTTTAATCTGCCTATATTCAAACCGAGCTGGTATGTGCTGCGAATGACTTGGGTAACGTAAGGCAGGAGTAAGGTTCTTGCCTGGCTGAGGTGCGAACTAAGCGCTCGAGTCGACTTGATCCTAACCACGACCAAAAGAAACTGTGCAACTGTAATGTTTTCCTCTACAGTCCAATCGTCGGTCGTCTCCTTGTTCTCTTCGGTGGGATCTATGCCTCTCCAGTTGTTCGGGGTATCTACCGACCCAGATCTTCCATCAGACTCGATTATTCATTTACTCAACGACCAAACGTCGTTACCACTACCGCCAGGTCCTGAAGCTCAATTGATCACGCTTTCTGAAACCAAAGATGAATCTAGCACCCAACCTAGTGATACTTCATGCACAGTCTTGCATATTCAGTCCCCAACCATCAAGACGACGTTTATACGCTGTCCAGCTGATCCTGGAAAGAGCCTTGGTCTTACACATCCTTGGTTTCATATTCAGTTTAAAGAGCTTGAGAGGGAGTTTAGCTTTGAGGTTGGGATTCAGGATGCTGCTGGGAAGATTGGTGTACTTCGGTGCTCTACTTTTCAGGTCAGTGCTCGTTATGTTATGAAGTAGAACAACGCTTGAAATGATCAAAAGGACGAGGCACGGGTTGAGTATCTCGACCCGCCTCTGCTACACGTCCCACTCGACATTAACCCACCTGATAGTACCACATCCTGGCGCACATTGTCAATCAACATCCCAACCGTCCTTCCACAATTCGCTTCAGCTCCCGCTCCCCAACTAGACTATCGTCCGAGCCTTGGTAAATACGCCAGTGTAAGATACGTCAAGGTGTATGCGAACTGTCGGTTGAGGCGTATTTGGTTCACGAGAACTCCGAATTCGGTTGTAGACGGAAGGAATTGGGAATTTAGATTGTACACATGACGTAGTAGTGAGTCTATTTGACGCAAGATAATTTAGCCTATAGTACTATACCTCTCGTTGCCATTCACAATTTGTCGATTACAGTTACGCGAAACAAGTATTTCGTCTAGCCTTCCTCCGCGGAGTGATTTAGACCTTACAAATCTCACACTTGGCTGCTGACTATATGTATGGCCGAACCTCCACTTTCTGCCTCCACGATCGCGCTGGTCGAAATTTCGAGAAATGACGACAAATTCTGAGCGATGGCGTATATAAAGCCCGCTCTCTTGTGCCTGCTGGTCAACACGTCACATTCATACTTATCACACTATGTCTATTCCTACCTCTGCTCAAGCTTGGCGATTCCCTCTTGACCAAAAGACCTGGAATGGTCATAAGAGCCTTGCGCTTCGTGAGGTTAAGATCACGCCGCCTGCAAAGGGAGAGGTATTGGTCAAGTTGCATGCTGCGGCTTTGAATTATCGGTATGTATCTTTTGTAACTCTGACTGTGTTCGATTCGCTGATTTAACCTGTACTGTAGGGTGCGTTCAAATAAAGGAACGTCTTGAACAAAGACTCATCTACTATTTATAGGATATCCTTATCAGTAAGGGGCAGTATCCCGGACCATACCACCCTGGTCCAGACGGCCAAGGACTGATCCCTTCGTGCGATGGCGCTGGCGAGGTTGTAGCTCTTGGTGAAGGTGTCTCGCAGTGGAAGGTTTGGGATCGGGTTCATTCTCTATTTTTCGAGACCTGGTTCACTGGCCCCATCTCGGTACGTCACAAGTAGTCCGTATGGATATGAGAAATGACAATGATTTGTTATTTAGGACGAGTATTTACCGCACACGGTTGGAGGAGGCGCCACTGGATGCCTTACGCAATACAGGTAGCGTTAATTTGGTGACTATAGCGGATACACCTTGTACTCACGCACCCTTATCTTAGGAACTTCAAATCTGAAACTCTCCTCCCAATCCCGGCCCACCTATCCTACGAAGAGGCGTCCACGATCCCATGCGCTGCACTCACGGCTTGGCAATCATTCTTCGAGAAGAAGCCTATCACAGCTGATTCTACGGTGCTCGTGCTCGGAAGTGGAGGGGTGTCGGTATTTGGTGCTCAGTTGGCCAAGGCCGCGGGTGCACGGGTCATTGCGACAACGAGTAGTAAAGAGAAGGCGGAGAAGTACAAGGCGCTCGGTGTGGATGAGATCATAAATTACAGGGAGGTACCGGAGTGGTCGACCAAGGTTAAGGAGTTGACAGGTGGAAAGGGGGTCGAGCAGGTTCTGGAAGTTGGTGAGTCGCGTCGGATATTGAGTACGCAGCGACCAGTTGAAAGTGATTTTCGGGATAGGTGGACAGGGAACACTTGTTCAGTCGTTGGGGTCTGTCAAAAGGGAAGGATTTGTGCATATCATTGGCGTTGTTGCCGAAGGGAACCCGGGTGGAGCCTCCATCCAAGATTTGGCATTCACGTTGCTGTTTGGACAATCGACGGTATGTGGCACTCGCCGTGTACCGCGCCGAAACTGACTCATCCTTTCTCTCGCTAGATGTCTGGTATTCTGGTCGGAAGCAAGGAGATGGCAGAGCGTCTGGATGAGTTCATGGCTACACACAAGATTAAGCCTGTGATTGACCGGGTATTTGGCTGGACTGAAGTCGTCGACGCCCTGGACTATCAGCTCTCTGGTTCGCATTTCGGCAAAATTGTTATTAGGATCGAATAAAACAGCGGCGTTGTGACTTGTATTTAGCTCAACCAATAATCTTAATGCATGTATGCACACGAGTCACAAACGCGAGCCACAGCCTGTGTGACTAAGCATCAACACAGGGGGTGGTCTGTGCACCTGCAGGCTATATAAACTCGCGGGCCGTCGTTCCAGTTCCTTATCTCTTGTGCTCGGGCACGCGCTGACACCAGTGAGGTCTTTACCGAGGTTCAGCTATTTGCTGGTTGCAAATTAACTACCATACCCGTCTCCTCCTCGCAAGAGGTGGAGCAATTTTTGGCCAGAATTTATTTTTATTTTTTTGTACTCTTGGGAGGCCTAACCCTAGACTTTACTTTCAATACAACACGTGTAACTACATGAGTCTCTCTCGCAGTGGAATCTAAACATGGCAGGTGCATCACTCTGTAAACCACTAGTTATGAGTGTCCATTACGCATTTATTTAAAGGCAAATGTGCTGTTGTCTAGTCACATGACCGCGTCCGGATGATCGACGCGATTGTACTGTAACTCTCCACCACCACCACCACCACCATGGCTCGCACCAAGGCTGCACAAGCGCAGCAGGCAACCCCGGAAGCCAACGACCCCACCGACCGATACACTTCTTTGATACCAGCTATCTTCCAACAGACTCAGGTTACACTCGCCAACCACCGAAAGAACATCGTTGCGCTCTCCAAGTTATTCAGTGGTTGTGCTGGCATATATGAAGAAGTCAAAAGCCGAGGTGGCGGACTCCGACTGACGGGCGAAAAGGCGTTTCAAACGACGTTTGCAAAGATGGTTAATAATGTGCTCCCAGTCAAGAAGGGTGTCTCCAATGCAGACAAGGTTATCAAGTTTATTGGCGCTTTTGTGAAGTATATCACGGACAAGGGTGAGTTGTTATGTTCAAAATAACGTGGGACATGGACTAAAGATATACCAGCCGCCAGCCAGAAAGCAGAGAGTAAGGAAGCAGAAGATAGTGACGACGATGATACCCCAGCCTCTCGCTTCGTTACCTATCTTTTGAAGTACTTGCTACATGGTTTCACAGCCAAAGACAAAAACGTTCGTTATCGCTCGGTGCATATCACCGCAGAAATGATAGCTGGACTAGGAGAAATTGAGTATGTTGCATATCTTAGCATATGGCTGTGGTACTGACAACCAGTCATTTGTAGTGATGATATTTATGAGATGCTCCGAAGTTCTCTTCTTGATCGTGCTCAAGACAAGGAGACTCTTGTTCGCCTTCAAGCGGCTATTGCCCTTGCAAAGCTTCAACGAGGTGAAAACGAACAAGACGAGGAGCGTGAAGTCTACCTCTCTGATGTCCTCATTGACATGCTTCAACACGATTCTGCTCCGTGCGTCACCATCTCTCATTCATCCTATTCGGTTATTCACCCCAAAATCCACAGAGAAGTCCGACGAGCCGCACTTCTCAACCTTGCGCCCTCGCAAAAATCCCTAGCAGTGATTATCTCTCGTACTCGAGACGTTGACACCACGCTTCGAAAAATTGTCTACCACCACGTACTGTCAAATCTTAAACCTCAACTCCTATCGCTCGCCCAGCGGGAAGAGATCGTGAGCAACGGGTTGGGTGACCGTGAGCCAAGTGTGCGAGGTGCGGCAGCACGAATGATCGGCACGTGGGTCGACGCGAAGGAGGGAGATTTGATCGAGGTGAGTTGAACGTTTGTGATTTTAGAAGTCGACTTGGGCTAATTTTAGGTACAGTTCTTGAAATCTTTTGATTTATTGAAAAGCAAAGTTGCCGAGGATGCTCTGTTGTCAGTGTTTGTCACACGAACTGATGTGTTTGACGAGGTCACATTTGGAGGTGCGTTGGACTGGATCATAACTGATACTAACTGATACTAACTACCTGATTTACACACTCATAGATGACTACTGGAATACCTTAATTCCCGAACGTGTTTTCCTGGCTCGTATCTATATCGAGTATTGCATTTCTAAAAAGATGTTTGACCGAGCCGACGCTGCTCTACCCGTCGTCACCCTTCTCGCGTTCCGCACCCAAGATGAATACAACAAACTAACCAAGCTCATCACTCAACTAGACGAGATTCGAAGTCGAGAAGAAGACGAAGAGCACGACGAAGACGACAAGACAGAGACACAGCTCGATGAGGCGGTGATTGACGCCGAATTGATTGTTGGCGAACTTTTGGGGCTTGCTGTTAATTTGGATTACGGTGACGAGATTGGAAGGAGGAAGATGTTCGTGCTTGTTCGTGAGTATATTACTTGGTTTTGTGTTTTCTTGTTAATAGCCGACTGTTTGCGTGCAGGGGACATGCTCTCACAAGACGCTCTGCCCGAGAAGCTGGTGAATAAAGCTTTGGATGTTCTTGCTAAACTCTCGGAGAACGAGCGTGACCTCATTCGAGTCGTCGTGGAAATTGTGACCGAGCTTAGGGATGTGTTGATCAAGGAGATAGATCCTCCCGTACGTTTTTACCTTCTACCTGACTATTGAATCTTAAAATAGGGGTTCAGGCTGAAGGTACTCAAGCTGATGATCGTACGACCCAATGGGGAGATGAAGAACACACACAAACTGGGCCTGCAAAAGCACCTGATCAGGAGCTCACGCCGGAAGAGATTGAACTCAAACTCGCGATTGACTTGAGGTCTGTGACTCTCTGCGTTGGTATGCTTGAACGTGTAAACTCGGTGAGTCTTCAGGTATCCGTAGCGATCCATCGACTGACCGAAAGAACGATAGACTTTACAAGAGAATTCGGCCCTGCATGGGCTTGTCCCAGACTTGATCATTCCTAGTATCCAAAGCAAGGAGCCACAACTGCGCGAGCGAGGATTGATGTGCCTCGGCTTATGCTGCTTAATCGACAAGGTACATTAAGTTTCACCTTGGAATTTAACCTAACTCACTCGTATGTCGTCTTAATAAAGCGCATGGCTGTGGGATCCTACCAGCTCTTTGTTAACCAAGTCCAAACCGCTGGAGTCGAGCTAAAGAAGAAAGTTCTTCCGATCCTATACGACTTGATCATGGTGCACCATGATGCCGAGTACTTGCGCGAAGACAGGATGATCAACTTCTTGCTGCATCAACTCGAGGATGATGAAGAGGAAATTCAAGCAATTACATGCGTTGGGTTTGCCAAGCTTTTGCTGGCGGGTGTTGTTACAGACGAGAAGGTACGCTGAGCTGAGGAGGTAAGGAGAAAGGAGACTGATAACTTGTGTAGGTGTTGAGGAGTTTGGTGGCGGCATATATTCAGCCAGATACCGCGGACAACCAACCTCTTCGACAATGTCTGACCTATTTCTTCCCTGTGTTTTGTTATTCGTCCTCGATGAACCAGCGAACGATGCAAAAGGTCAATCCAGTCCCTGGCTTTCTCAGCCTATTGCTGAACAAACTTTATAGATTTTTATGACAGTGTTCAAGCTCCTGTCCGAAGTTTACCGAGACAAGGATGAAGACCAAGAGATGGTTACACCCGCGCAGTTTGGTGCACTCTTAATTGATTGGATGGATCCAACGAAAGTTGTGTAAGTCGGCATGTATACCCTGCGTGATGTTTATTCACTACGAGATTAGAGAGGTACCAGGGCAAGAGCGTGACGAGAGTCTACATATTGATGTTGCATGTGATATCATCCGCGAGCTGTTCGAAAAAGAAATGGACAGTGCGTAGTTTTTTCTCTCTCTTTTTAATGGTATCACACGGGCTCTAACATGCCGAGCAGAGGAGGAACGAAAGATCTTGGTACAGATGTTAGGAAAGCTTCATATGCCGGATCAACTTGGAGACTTAAAAGTCTTGACCCTTCATCTTCTAATAACTAATCTGAGACGTGTACGTCTATTCGTCATGACTTTATTTATCTTGACTAACCTCTACCTGTCGCTCAGCGCCGTCCTCTCCGCGATGCACCGACCCGCAACGCATTCAAGAAATTCAACAATGCGTTCCGAAAGAAATATGCTCAGCAACTAGGTGGATTGACTCAAGCAGAGCACGAGACGTTTGGAGAATTGCATATCCAGGAGTTGCAGCAATGGATTAATGACGTCGAGCCGGATAGTGATGCCGAAGAGATTGATCCTCCTGAAGAGGAGAAGCCGATTGTGGATGGAAAGCGGGGGAGCAGGGCTAGGTTAGTATATTTTCATCTTGTTTTAATATCTGGTTTCTGATAGAGATGAGCAGGAGAGCAAAGACGGCAGGAGCAGAGGCCGTAGAGGATATGAGGCAGCGACAGCGTCAGGTTGATGAAGTACTGAAAGAGGAAGAGGAGAGCCAAGGAGTTATTACAGATGGCGAAGAAGAGGTCGTTGAAGATACTCAACCCGCCGATCCAGACGAAGATGAACAACATTACGATGGGGAGGAGGAAGAGGAAGAAGAGGAAGAGTAGATCAAGCCAG
>JAYRCO010000479.1:0-24452 GCA_037042815.1 Ceratobasidium papillatum
TTTTTTTTTTTTCACGACTTCTGATTGTCTTGTTTTCCTTGTTCTACGTTGTTGTATGTATCGATGTGGACTCGATGGCCCGGGATGATATGATACGCTTTAGTTTTCATTACACACGAACTTGTTGCATCTGTATTGGGTGCGAATTGATTTGATGAGGCCGACGAATCAAATTGTCGAGAGTGGGTGTGACTGGTTATAGTTTTGTGTGGTGTGGCGCAGCTTCATGGTGGCACGGTGAGCGCCCTCAATTACAGACAGGGAAGCTAAAAAAGAGGTCTACTGAATGGTGGCACTCAATTGGTTCCTCTTCTCGGCGATAGAACTGTTTTGTAATTGAGGGCGCTCGGTAGTTGACAACTCTGACCTGGGTCGATCATTGCGAGCTGGTCACCCGTTTGTGTGAGGTTTGGGTTTGAGGCGGAGAGCGGCTTCTCTCCGCTCGTTTTGTCGGACAGGTGTGATTTTATTTAGCGTATGCATATACATATTCATTTTATTTTCAGTGAACCTATGCCGAACGTAAACGAGAGTCCTTTGAGATCAGCAGTTGCGCAAATTGCCGGGTGTCATCCATTAGTAGTTCAGGCCTACAATACGATTCGTTATATTTAGATTGAGACCGATGTGTGTATTTTACTCACACTTCCCAAGCAGCGAAGTGGCCTCCCTTTTCATGTTTCTTGGCGTACACAAGATTTTGTCGTAACCCAGCCCACCTGAAGATATGATAAGTGTATACTAAAAATTGTTCAACAGGATGAGACCTACTCTAATGGGATAGGGTTGATTTCTTTTGGGAACGCTGAAAAGGCAAAAGGTGTTGAAGACCATCCGAATTCCAATTCACTATGCGGGCCATCTCTGTTCCCTCGTTGGATGGCGTGGTTCTCCTTGTAGAAACGTAGACCTCCTGCTGGACCTAAATAGACGCCAAACGTTAGAGGGGCTGAGACGGTGGGTAAGAGCGAGCTATCTACCTGTAAACCAGTAGCTGAAGATATTGCTCTCAATCAATTTGGTGTTAACTTTGGAAGTGGGGTGGAGCTTACAGCATTACCCATGTGATCCATTCCTCAGGAGTCCAGTGGTAATTGTCAGTCCAGGCGTATAATTTTTCTCCTATCCATGCTAACAAACCAACTGGACTGTCGTTCAACGCAACTGCGAGCGTCTGATTCGGATGTTATTGGTCGCTTCGCGGTAAAGAAGTAACGGACTAAATACCTGTGGTCTCGTCGCCTGTTGCCTCATGTATGCGTTCCCATTTGTGACAAAGTCTTCACCCCGCTTTCGCCCCTTCATTTCATCTGCCGAATATCCACCTGGTAAGCCTTGTTTGCCTAGCATGAGTTTGAGTGATATGATTGGGTTTCGCCAAGTTGATGGAGAGCCATAGGATATCAGATTGACGTGGGTACCGAGGCAAGTATCTGGGTGATACATCGCTAATGCGCGGCATACACGAGAGCCCCTACGCAAAGCAATAAGCATGCAACACATTAATTTGAGCGCCATGGCGCTCACCAGTCTCCACCTTGTGCGATATAGTGCTTATAACCGAGTTTCGACATCAGTTTATCAAATATATATCCCGTGCTTATAGCATCCATTCCGGGAGTGGTCGCTCGCTGGGAGAAAACAAAGCCGGGTAGGCTATGCATATGTCAGACTTACAGAGTACTCTCAAAGAAGTAATAAAGATCATGTTTGACGTACGACGGAGCAACAACATGGAAGGAAGGATGCTTAGAATCAGTCGGGTTGGTCAATTCGTCGATCATCTTGGACACCTCTAGGAAATTCCCAGGCCATCCATGCACAAAAAGCAGAGGTGTTGCATTCGGATTATTAGACTTCTTGTGCACAAAGTGTATCTGCAGCGAGCCGTGATCCCGAGAATCAAGATGAGTTGTGAATTGCGGTAGCGTGTGGTTGATTTTGGCTTCGACGGCCCGCCAGTCATATTGCGTACGCCAGTATTCGATTACAGGCTTCAGTACGCCCAGAGGTATACCCCAGTCCCATGCTTCGTCGACCGGAAGTTCTAGTTCGTCAGGGAGGCGGGTGAGTTCGAGCCGCCGGTACAGGTCGGTCAGGTCGTGGTCTGAGATGGCAATATTGAATGGTTGGATGTCGTCGGTAGCAGTCATGGCAAGTTATTTGAGGAGTCGTATGATAGAATTTTGTTGAATTTTCAGCGCGTGTGGTTGTTTGTCTGGCTAGAGGGTAGTGGTCGCCTGCCGTGAATGGCCTGGCTTTGTCAGAAGTCTTATGAAAGCAGATGACGAGGACGCATACATTTTAGGTATTATAAGAAGCGGCGTTACTTGAATATACTTGACTTGTTGGCTTGGCTCTCGAAGTTGGAAAGAAAGGACACAAATCTTGACTGCTAGCCCAGTAGTGCATATATTCATTTTATCCCCATAACGACCTCGTTGAACGCAACGGCCATCTATTATCTTATACATACAGATATGGAAGCTCGTGACATCGGTGATTGCGCATGGTCTTGGAGTGAATCCCGGCTCTTCGCTACCACAGGCGACCATGCCCTCGAACCTAAGCGTCTTGCTTGACTCACTGTTCGAACACTAGGAGACTTCTCTGCTACGCTTTGCTTTACGGCTTGTGATAACTCGTGACTGTCGTACCGGGACTTTCTCCGTTCTCTGTCGCAAGATTGCTGGCGATACTTTACTTTATCTGCGGGGGATGTCTTCTATATACCCATCCCACAAACTCTGATAGCGGATAGATCTACGCGCGGTCAGGGATAATAGAAATCTGAACCAAGGCGCTGCCTGGATTAGGACATACCAGCCACCTTCGAACGTGTCTCGATGACACTACTAGTACCTGGATCGGCCGTTCTTCATTGGTGGACTCGAGTTGCGTTAATTATAGGCTTGGATCCACCTTTCCCGGTAACACAACGCCTATAATCTCACCCCGCCAGCGCCGCCTTTGGAGTAAGCCTTGCATCAAAGCGTTGATACACCGGTCGGGCACAGCTCTCCCTTGGGTAATTATTTCGTAATAGGATGCCTAATGGGCATAGATATTGCCAGCAAGTTGACACATGTCTATGTAGGCTGGAACTGATACTTGCTTGGCAGCCGAACGAACATGGACACATCCATCGCGGGTGTTTCGAGTACCTGGCACGGTGGTGCCATGTCATGTTTTTTTATCGAGCACAGATGTGGGCCGGTTCGGGTATATGTGTTTTAGAATTAGATTGTTTGGCAGTGTGTATACATTCAGGTAAGGTTCGGCGCTCTGATGGATCGTACGACGTGTGGTACGAGGATCTCATCTGCTTGTGTGCCGTGCGAAGCCATGGTAGGATGCATTACAGGCTCACCTGGGATGTCTTGCTGTATAAGATGGCCCTGTGAGGAAGTACGTACACCTTTTATCTTCGGCAACCCGCGCACGTAGTCTCAGTTCGCCCGTGGCCAACTCGTGCTTAGTCTCGGCCTTTGTGTGTCAAATCGGATCCGCTCGCCCCTTGTTGAAGCCCCTGGCGACGTCAATACTCTTTGTCCTGATCTTATATCTTGGCTTGCCAGCCTGGACCGTATCCGAGGCACCTCGCCAGAACTTCCGCGATATACGAAGGAAGTTTACTCGAAGTTGCTCAGAGTCATTATAGGTGAGTACGACATTTACCGCGCGGCACGCCGAGAGTCGGCTGACCCAATGATAATCAGCCCTTCCTTGGCCTACCCTCACTTCTGAGGATCAACAACAGCCTTAATACTTGCGTGTTGCTCTCTTACCGCCCGCACCAGGCTGCCCGTGATTGGTCTCTGCGGTCGTGAATTTTCGGCGTTCATCCGGTTCAGTCTCGGGCACGTTACCTCGGCGTCCGTCCATTTATAATTTACCTTACCACGCTTCTGCTCGCGCTTGCAGCCTTTGACGAGCCCTGCATTACGCAGTCCACTCATATATCAGATGGATTGGAACCTGTCGAAAGAATTGCCTCTCATACCTGTGTCCGAGAGGCTTCTTGAAGACGATCTGCAAGTGCGCTCCGACTTGGACTCGACCTTATTGAAACAACCACATACATACATTGTCACGTTTTCCTTTTCTTTTGGCACAGTCATGGGGCTCGGCGATACCGTGCTCGGTATCGTCGCGCTGAGGATTGTGGGCGTTGTCGTTGCTGCAGGGGGCTTCATTGTCGTGAGTAGACCAGCACTGACACATGCCGAAACTTGGCTAATTATAACTCTCGTAATTTACAGAGCCTTGCCGTCATCCTCCTCGCACCTTACTTCCCCTCGCTTGTCTCTGCGGCACCGCCCTC
Organism: Ceratobasidium papillatum; assembly: GCA_037042815.1. Lineage (NCBI taxonomy): Eukaryota > Fungi > Basidiomycota > Agaricomycetes > Cantharellales > Ceratobasidiaceae > Ceratobasidium > Ceratobasidium papillatum. The sequence continues at coordinate 4,325 of JAYRCO010000479.1, forward strand.
GGCATCGAGCCCCCTAGGGTCTCCTCAAGCGGCGTCGTCGCCGTACGGCCGTTATGCGATGTCGCCCGTCCGTCAGCGACCAGCCCCCGTCGCGGTCCAAGTCACCGTCCGACGAGACCCGAATATCACATCCATCATCGAACGTCGAGACAACAACTCTCCGAGCCCTCCGCATCCTAACCGACGAGTTTCGTTCTCTCCTCAGTCCTCGAGCACCTCAGTCCCCATAACTGCGCCAGAGGCTCCCAGCGCACCGGGCAGTTCCACAGGACACGGCCACGTGATGCCCTCTCCTGGCCAGTCTATGCGTTCGATATCTGACCGAGTGAGGGACCGTGAGCGCGAGCCTGCTTATGTCCTGCCGACTCCGCCTTCGAGTATCGCGAGTATGAGTTCAGAGGCTGATGATACGGAGACCTTGGACGAGTTTGGTTCGGTCAGCGTTAGTCCGAGTGTGGGGAAGCGTGGGAGGTCGTTCCCGTTTATGGGCAGGAGAAAAGAAAAGGGGAAGGAAGTGGTACGAGATGGAAGCGATGGACAATCCGAATCTGGGCTGTTTGGGTCGAGAAAGAGGTCGCAGAGTCTGGGATATGTCGTTGAGGGCAGCGTAGGCGGTCTATCGCGGGCCAACACCACTGGTGCAGTCAATAGTCCTTTGGCGCGGACCCGACGTACAGCCTCGGAGGTACAAGAACCGTTACGGGAAAGCGAGGCGGAAGGCTCTGCTCTTGCGACCGAGAAGGACGAGCACGCAGCTCGGAGCCCGGTCGACAAGGAGGCACGTAGACGTTCTGGTCTCTCGTTCCAGGACTTCAAAGCCGCGTTCGGAAAACGTGAACGAAGAGGATCTGCTACAGTCGGCGCATACACACTTTCCTCCCACCCTGCTGGCATCACACCGGCTGAATCTGAAAACAGCCCAAGCCGTGCTCCCAGGATATCACCACTCGGACTAGGCAGACCGAGCAGCGTGCAAATCTCTCCACGGTCAGCATCGGATGGTGCGGCCTCGGCACGACGGCGAAGTATGCCCTTGCGATTGGAGACCGAGCTGAATCTCGATGGCACTTCGGTCAGCTCTGAGCGTGGAGATATACAGTCGCCTATGCAGCAGCGACCGCTTTTCGGAAGTGGAGAGGTGGTGATTCGTAATGAGAGCGGACGACGGAGGACTCGGTCTAGTGCGATCCCGGGGCTATACTCGGACGCCGAAGTACTGCAAAGACTTTGATCTCAACTCTTTGATTTTCACTTCGTTCACCTGTCTGGCCAACAAACTACAATACGCTCAAGCTCATTTTATTCCATATTTATCTCATCATTTTCGCATTCTTGGTTCGAGTGTTGTTGTTTTCAGTTTACAATCATGTTTCTCTGTTGTATTAGTACTTACGCCCCGTGATGTTGCATGTAACGAATATGAATAGATGAATGCCAAGACCTTTACACAACTCTACGTCGGGAACTGTTTGGTCCACAGGTCAAATAACTCATTTAGGCATTTATCACGTGGTTGAATCCTTGCACTTCAAAGGTCCTGTTTCTGTTTGTTTCTCAAAAGTGGAAATCGGCTTAAAACCATTCAAACAGTGTAGGATTCATATAGAAACTTAATAGTCCGTATATATGCGCATCTAACTTGATGTCGCTACTAGATTTCTCAGGCCTCAACACGATTGTATAGCATATTAATCGTCGCCCAGTGTTAAGAAATGGTCGTATTGATTTAGGTGTTGGCCAGTTAAGTGTCTGTCTCCTGATATCTTAGGTGTTTGTATAGAGGCCGATCAGACACGTTCTTTGTGTTAGAAAAGGATAGATCCATCGCTCGGCTTGATTGCGTGTTGATCTGGGCGTTCAGGATCTATGTTCTTGTGTCTCCAAGGGGAAATGCCCTGTGCATTTGGGCGCCTAACCTCATGGGATACTTGGGTTCGTAGGATCTGCCGAGAGCCACTAGAGCACGACCACCGCCCTGGCTGATACTACCGCGACATTTTAGTAGACCATCATGCCGTCTGCTCAAGCAGTAAACGAAATCGAAAGTGCTAACGTGCTTTCTTGTGGTGAGCAGACTCTAATCTGCCGTAGTATATGTATGCTGAGAAGTTATCCAAGATGCGAGCAGCATAGCATCACTCATGTCGTCAATCGAGCTAGTCGAGGAGTTGATGAGACGTGCGCAGAAGGAACTAGATCTTCCAGAGCCACCGAAACCATGCGATTACTTCAGCCTGATGGTGGGAGCAGGGTTTGCAGGGTGAGCATGAGCCAGCGTCGCGAGTATTTCCACTAACCGCAGGACCACAGCCTGATGGTAATCTTGCTCGGTCGACTTGCGATGTCTGTCGAACAAGTGAAACAGCATTGCGCCAATGTAATGAACGAGGCGTTCTCGGAGAGGAAATTAATGGGCGACGAAGCGTTCAAGAGGACCAAGCTGAGGAGCGCGGTAGAGAAAATGTTAACGTCGTGTGGAGTTGATATTAATTTGCACATGCTGGACCCTCACGCTACTAGTCAAGAAGGATGCAAGGTGTGAGTTAGGATCTTGTAGTCTTAGCGCCCAATATGAGCTAACATGCAGTCCAGAATGGTGTGTATATCTCCCGAGGGTGGAATGAGGGCCGGAATGCCTATATGCTTGCGAACGTACCCAGTCGATGCTAGTACCCTGCCAAACTGCACTATTGTCGAAGCTATATGCGCGACGTTTGCTATTCCCGGACTCTTCAAGTCTGTAGATATCGTCGATTCCGAAGGCATCAGGTCGGCATACGTCGGTATTGAAAGCTTCAACCCAACAGTGCAGCTACTCGATGAAGCAGTCAACGTCTTACCGAACAAGTACATGGCGTGCGTAATCAGTCTAGGTGCTATGCAAAATGGACCATCTGGTATGTTGTATCCTGAGACAGGAAAAAGATACTACTGAGTATGGGTACGCAGCAACAGAGTGCGAACGAGTAGCACGGGAGATGTCGGCGCGGTTCATGCATCGGCCAGGCGTCTACTTTCGTCTTTGCGTAAGCCAAGGCATGGGCACGATCAGGGGCACAGACTGGAACAAGCGATCGGGTGGAACAGCGCACGCACGAGCGTATCTACAGCTGGTGGAAAACGACGCTATGATGACTGAAATTGCACAGGTATTGACCAAAGGAGGCTGGGTTGTTCCAATGGAGCATCTTCGTAGGTTTAAGCTTGAGAGAACTCCTGCACAGAAATGACTGAATATTTTGCAATAGAAGGCGCAATTCCCGGCATATCTAATTTGAGCCACACTATAAAGCAATGCCCGGCACCGTCGTCTTTATTCGTTGGTCGGCAAGAAATCATTAACGCTGTAGAGCGCTGTTTGGAAGGCGGGCCAGAAGAGCGTCGTGTATGCGTGCTATATGGGCTCGGTGGCGTCGGTAAAACGCAGCTAGCGTTAAAGGTCGCGGAGAAACATAAGAACGAGTGAGCATATTTTAAAATCATATTTGACTGATTATTTAATCGTAAGTGTTACTTGCTGTAGCTATCAGCACATATTCTACATCGACTGTACTTCCAAGAGCACAATTGAAACCGACCTCAAGACTATAGCGCTGGCTAAAAAAGTGGGCGAATTTGCGGACGACGCTTTGTCTTGGCTGGCGCGCCTACGCCAGAGCTGGTTGATTATTTACAATAACGCAGATGATACATCCATCAACCTACGTGGCTATTTCCCTTCGTGCTCATATGGCAGTATACTGGTCACCACTCGTAACCATGGGATGATCAATCTAGCCCACAGCGTAGGCGCGGCGCATCACGTAGTGCAAATGACCGACGACGAGGCACAGGAGCTGTTTGCCAAGGCGTCCGGAGCGATAGAAGATATCGGCAGCGCGGGCGCAGACCTCGTCAACGTAGGCTGATATGGCTCATATCGTGATACATTTCGGCTGATACTAACTACACGCTATTATCAACAGGTCATCGGCTGCTTCCCACTGGCAATTGTACAAGCTGGTGCATACATCCGAACAAACATGTGTACCACAGAGGAGTACTTGGAGATGTACCGCAGCAGCAGAGGTCAGATACTCGAAGACTATGCGAACGAGGTACAAAAGGCGGACGACTACGAGCTAACAGTGTATGCAACATGGCGAGTGAGTTACCAAAAACTCATACCGCAATCAAGGCAATTGTTCGACGTGCTTGCGTTCTTGTACTACGACCACATCACAGAAGATATCTTTCGCATTGCCGCATTGGGTGTCCGGAGCAGGCAGAGCCCACTATCGCCCACGGACGAGGAGACTAGGATCGAGCACAAGATCACAGAGCTCTTAGCAAACTTCATTCGACCAGGAGATGGAACTTGGGACAAGGCTGCATTTCTCCGGACGACTAGTAACCTCACTTCATACTCCTTTCTCACATACAACTCGGCCAACAGGTCGTACTCCATGCACCCACTTGTGCAGCAGTGGACTCGTGCTGTGGTTACCAATCCCGACATGGCTTGCAGCTGCGCCGCTTTATTGCTTGCATTGTCTATAACCGATGGTGATGCAATAGGAGACTATTTGTATCGCCGAACGCTACTGAGCCATGTTGACGCCCTGCCGGAGGACAAGAGGCTGCGACCACGACTTGCTTGGAGGTTCCAAGTAGTCTATCGAGAGAATGCACGGCCAAAAGATGACGAGAGGTTGGCAAAGGCGGTACATGAGGCACATGCAGAGGTGTTCGGTCGTCACAGTCAGTATGGTCTAGCTAGCATGGGAAACCTGGCGAGGACGTACTCAAGCCAAGGGCGATGGGCCGAGGCTAAAGCGTTGCAACAAGAAGTGGTTGAGATCGCAAAGCAGGACCAAGGCAGCAAGCATCCGTTCACGCTAGCAGCTATGCACAACTTGGCAAGGACGTATTTGAGCCAAGGCCGATTGGCTGAGGCTGAGGCGTTGCAGCAAGAGGTTTTCAAATTTGGGAAGGGAATGTGGAGTAACAAAAATCCAGCGATTCTCCAGGCTGCAACCAATTTGGCAATGATTTACTCGCAACAAGGACGATGGAGAGAGGCAGAAGAACTGCACCGAGAGGTTCTCGAGATCGAGAAGCAAGTGTGGGGCAGTGACCATCCGCGCACTCTTCAAAGTATTGGTCATTTGGCAATGTCCCGCGCAAATCAAGGTCAATGGGTGGAGGCGGAGATATTGCAGCAGGAGGTGGTCAAGACTTTGAAGCGAGTGTGGGGCAACGGGCATCCGCTCACTCTCCAAGCTCTGAGCAGCCTGGTAACAACGTACTTGGGTCAAGACCAATGGGCGAAGGCAGAGGTTTTGCAGCGAGAAATTCTCGCAATCGAGAAACAAACAGGAGGTAGTGAGCACTCGGACACTCTCCAAAGTATGAGCAACCTTGCAATATCGCTTTCGAGTCAAGGTCGATGGGCAGAAGCGGAGGGATTGCAGCAGGAAGTAGTGGAGGTCGGGAAGCAAATATGGGGTAGCGAGCACCCGCGTACCATCAAAGCCATCGTTAACTTGGCAACGATATTTCTGCAGCAAGAGCGATGGGCAGAGGCGGAAGAATTGCAACGGGAGGTCTTTGAAGTCGGAAAACGGGTATGGGGTAGTGAACACCCAAGTACTCTCACAATTATGGTTAATCTGGCCAAGGTGTGTTCACATCAAGGACGGTGGGCCGAAGCGGGGAAATTGCAACGAGAGGTTTTGGAGGTTGGGAGGCAAGTGTGGGGTAGTGAACACCCACAAACTCTCCTAGTAATGGGACACCTGTCAGCAACCTACTCTAGCCTGAGTCGATGGGCAGAGGCAGAGGTGTTATTGCGCAGGGTTTTCCAGGTTGGGAAGCGAGTTTGGGGCAGCGAGCACCCCCATACTCTACTAGCTATGGGTAACCTGGCTCAGGCGTGTTCGGTCCTAGGACAACGGGAGGAGGCAGAGGCGTTGCAGCAAGAGATTATAGAGGCCAAGAAACGGGTGTGGGGTAGTAGCCATAAACGCACCATGGGGCATTCAGATCATAAGACTAATAGAAATACCCAGGAGTTCAAAGCAGGTCAAAACCCGAAAAGAAAACGGAAACCCAAGGGAAACCGGAAACCTGAGGGCAATCCAGATCTTCGTGCTCTGCGTTCTTTTTTGTTATTTTCTCTTTTTTGTCTTCTCGTGGGTTACTTGATGTCCTTGTTTTTCAAGCTTTTAATTCTGTAGCAGATTTATGCGCCGTTTGAGAACTTGTGTATTTTTTTCAGCTGTGGCGTGTTATTGATAGCGAAACCCGGTGATGGTGCAACTCTAAGGATAACCGGGTAGGGATCCCATAGCATCTGGCCTAGTCAACTACCATACGAAGGGGCGCTGGATAATACCCAATGATGGGTTCCACTGGCGATGTGTGGTTGAAAAGTTCAGTACTGTAAATACTTCACATTACATGTCAAGTGACCAAATTACTATCACGTGTATTTGTTGCAGAACAGCACAAACCCTCACCGGCCCTCTAGATAGGCCGATCGTCGTTTAAGCTTGGCTGGCCACGTCCATACGCAACAAACTGGTGCCTAGAAATCTGAGACTCGCTGGTCATTCTTCAAAGCGAAAGCAAAAGTCAGAACCGAAAATAAAAAGCCTGCTAGGGGATTCGCTACAGTTACTGCTTCCTTCCTGCCACACCAGTTCAACTCGATTTGTGGTATATCGGCGTAATAGCTGATAGGACATTTCGTGGCTATAACACAGTTGCAGCTTGTTTGAAGATCTACAAGGCACTATGGAAGAACTGCTTGGGAGTAAATACACGAGAGGGACCAATATATTCCGATGCTCTCAATTTTTCCCGAATCGTGTATGCCTGCCTACTGTAAGTATCTCTCTGCGCAGGGTGATCCATCACTCGGGTTGAACACGTGCTGATCTGGGTATTCCACATATTTATCTTTTCGCACCCAAGGGGAAATGAGATGGGCACCTTGGGCGTCTAATCTCATATAATGGTTTGGATCATAGGATTTGATAGAAGCCATCGCAGCACGACCACGCCAGCTGATAGTGCTGCAGTGTCTTGGTCAACAGCCATGTCGTCTATCAAAACAAATAATGAAAGCGAGGCTGTTAACGTACTTTCTTGTGGTGAGTAGACTTCACTACGATTTCGAGTTATTGTGATATGTGTGCTGACGAACTTTCTAAGATGCGAGTAGCATAGCATCACTCATGTCATCGATTGAGCTAGTTGAAGAACTGATGAGACGTGTGCAGAAGGAGCTAGGGCTTCCAGAGCCACCGAAGCCATGCAACTACTTCAAACTGATGGTAAGAGCGAAGTTTTCAAGGTAGGCACGAGAGTTTACTGAAAGTGTTACCGCTAACTACGAGACTATAGCTTGATGGTAATCTTGTTCGGTCGGCTGGCCATGTCCACCGAACAGGTGAAGGAGAATTGTATAAATATCATGAACGAGGCATTCTCGGAGAGGAAGCTGCGTGGAATCGAGGCGTTCAAGAGGACTAAGCTGAGGAGCGCGGTGGAAAAAATGTTAACGGCATCTGGAGTTGGCGTAGATGCGCGTATGTTGGAGCCTCAAGCTGTTAACGCAGAAGGATGTAAGGTGTGAGTGAAAATCCGCGGATAAACGCGATTGAATAACTGATGTGCACGTTAGGATGGTATGTGTGTCCCCTGTAGGTGGGATGAGGGCTGGGATGCCAGCCTGTTTGCGTACATATTCGGTCGACGTCAACCGCCTGCCGGATTGCACTATTGTCGAAGCTATATGCGCAACCTTTGCTATCCCAGGGCTCTTCAAGCCCGTCGACGTTATGGAGCCTGGGGGCGTTAAGTCGACATATATGGGTATTCAAAGCTTTAACCCAACGGCTCAGCTACTCGATGAAACGGTCAACGTCTTACCAAATGAATACATGGCATGCGTAATCAGTCTAGGTGCCATGCAAAATGAAACATCTGGTATGTTGTGTCCTGAAAGGAGATGAAAATATGGCTGATCATGTGTGCGCAATAAATACAGCGGCGGAGTGCGAACGAGTAGCACGGGAGATGTCGGTGCGATTCATGCATCAACCGGGCGTTTACTTTCGTCTTTGCGTAAGCCAAGGCATGGAGACGATCAAGGGTACGGACTGGAGCAAACGATTGGATGGAGTGGTGCTGGCACGAACGTATCTCCAACTGGTAGAAAAAGACGCTATGATAAGCGAAGCTGCGAGGGTGTTGGCTAAAGGAGACCCAACCGTTCTATTAAAGCATGCTCGTAAGTTCAATTGTGGGATAGGTAGTGCACAGAACTGACTGAGTATTGGGAACAGGTGGTGCAATCCCTGGCCTATCAATTATGAATCACTCTATAAAGCAGTGCCCACCACCGTCGCTCTTATTCGTTGGCCGGCAAGAAGTGATAAGCGCTTTGGGACGTTGTCTGATGGGAAGAGATGAGGGCCGCCGTGTATGCGTGTTGTATGGGCTCGGCGGCGTTGGAAAAACGCAGATAGCATTAAAAATCGCCGAGAACCACAGAAATGAGTGAGTGAAATTATGTTTTAGCAATGGTTTGATATTAAGTATCATTATGCAACAGTTATCGGCACATATTTTATATCGACTGTACCTCCAAAAAGACAATCGACCAAGATTTCAAGACTATAGCTCTGGCCCAAAAGATAGGAGAATTTGCCAACGACGCTCTGACCTGGCTCGCGCGCCTGCGTGAGAGCTGGCTGATTCTATACAACAATGCCGATGACCCGTCTGTGAACCTACGTGGCTACTTTCCTGCATGCTCACATGGCAGTATACTGGTCACCACTCGTAATCATGGGATGATCAATCTAGCCCACAGTGTGGACGCGGCGCATCACATAGTGCAGATGACCGACGACGAAGCACAGGAGCTGTTTGCCAAGGCGTCTGGAGCGATAGAGGATGTCGGCAGCGCAGGCGCGGAGCTCGTCAACGTAGGCTGATATGGCTCACATCGTGATAAATTTCGGCTGACACTAACTGTTTACACGCTATTATCTACAGGTCATCGGCTGCTTCCCACTGGCAATCGTACAAGCTGGCGCATACATCCGGACAAACATGTGTACCACAGAGGAGTACTTGGAGATGTACCACAGCAGCAGAGGTCAGATACTCGAAGACTATGCGAACGAGGTACAAAAAGCGGACGACTACGAACTGACGGTGTATGCGACATGGAGAGTGAGCTACCGGCAGCTTGCGCCGCTAGCCAGGCAGCTGTTCGACGTGCTTGCGTTCATGCACCACGACCATATCACAGAGGACATTTTCCACTTTGCCGTATTAGGTCTCCAGCGCAAATTGAGTCCGTTGCCCCCAACAGATGAAGAAACAAGGGTTGAGAAAAAGACCATCGAGTTTTTGGAAATTTTTACTCGGCTAGTAGACAAAACCTGGGACCATGCAGCATTTCTTCGGATAGTCAACGACCTCATCTCGTACTCTTTGCTCACGTATGACTCGGCCAATAATTCGTACTTCATGCACCCACTCGTGCAACAGTGGACTCGTACTGTGATCGCTGATCCTGAAATGATGTGCAACTACACCACATTCTTGCTTGCTTGGTCCGTCACTGATGGCGATCGGAGGGAGGACTATGCGCACCGCCGGACGTTACTAAGCCATATCGACGCCTTGCCAAACGACAAAAGGCTTCGGCCACGACTTGCTTGGCGGTTTCAACCAGTCTACAGGGAGAGTGGGCGGTCGAAAGACGAAGAGAGGCTGCTTGAGGCGGTACACGAGGCAAATGTAAATGTGTTTGGTCGTCACAGCCAGCACAGTCTAAAAAGCATGGACGGGCTTGCAATGGCGTATTTCGACCAAGGACGTTGGCCAGAAGCTGAGAAACTCCAGCGAGAGGTGGTCGAGGTTGGGAAACAGACCTGGGGTAGCGAGCACCCGAGCACTCTTCACGCTATAGGCTGTCTAGCTGTAACATATTCGGTACAAGGACGGTGGACCGAAGCAGAGGTTCTGCAACGAGAGTTGGTCGGGATCGAAAAGCGAATGTGGGGTGCCGAACACCAAAGCACGTTGATCGTTATGAGTAATCTGGCAAAGACGTACTGGAGACAAGGGAGATGGAAAGAGACAGAAGGGTTGCAACTGGAAGTGGTTGAGGCTGGGAAGCAAATGTGGGATAGCGAGCATCCATACACGCTCTTGGCCACGAGCAACCTGGCAATGACGTATTCGAACCAAGGACGATGTGCAGAGGCGGAGACGTTGCAGCGAGAGGTATTTGAGGTCAACAAGCGAGTGTGGGGTAGCGAGCATCCAACCACTTTGGAAGCTATGATCAACCTAGCGAAAACATACTCGGACCAAGAGCGATGGGCAGAGGCAGAAATATTGCAAAGAGAGGTACTCGAGGTTGGAATACGAGTGTGGGGTAGCGAACATCCCAACACCTTGGCAGCTATGGGTGCCATGGGAGCATCATATTTGGGGCAAGGGCGATTGGTAGAGGCGGAGGCGTTGCAGCGAGCGGCGGTCGAGGCGAAGAGGCGACTCTGGGGTAGCGAGCACCCAGATACCCTGCAATTTATGAGTAACCTGGCAGTGACATGTGCACGCCGAGGACGGTGGGTGGAGGCAGAGACTCTGCAGCGAGAGGTAGTCGAGGGTGGGATGCGAGTGTGGGGTAACGAGCATCCATACACCCTGGTAGCCATCGCCGGCTTGGCAGAAACGCGCTCGAACCAAGGACATTGGGTGGAGGCAGAGACGCTGCAGCAAGATGTACTCGAACGTATGAAGCGGGTGTTTGGCCACGAGCATCCGCATACCCGGGTGGTCATGCACGGATTAGCCAAGACTCGTTACTTCCTCGGTCAGCTGGATGAAGCAAGGTGGCTGACCCCGAGCGAGGTTGGCACCCAGAAACACAAATCGGGGAACTCCAGTCCTACAACAATTGAAAATGACCAGATGCGAGAGAAACCAAAGGACGAGCAAGATCTCAGGACTCTGCGTGTAATGTTCTTTTTTGCGATACTTATTCCACTTATTACCTGCTTGGCTTGCCTGTTTTTGACATTGAATTCTGTAGGAGCTGCACGCAGGTTGAGCGCTTTTGTGTACCTTCCTTTCCAGCTGTAGTGTTATAGAAGTTTAATATCTAAGTATCGCCAGTAGTCGAAACATATGTAGTATTGGTTATAGGTCTTGTGCGAGCGATCCTTAAAACGACTCTAGGGATAGTGCTTGGCGGTGTGGTGGGAAAGTCGAGACTGTTCAGTTCATGACGTTACATGTCAAATCGTGGTTAATGATAAGTTGAATTTAGCATTAGCAAGTGGCTGGACCTGTGGACGACTTTGATGACGGTTTCGGCATGTCTCATACATCCTCACGCACAGCGGCGCGATGCGACATCCACGATGTCAAATTGACCGCAGCGGCGAGGGAGGCGACTGAGGCGGGATTTCTTCATCGTGACCCGACACAGACGGTGACGATGTCAGAGCCGACAGATGTGTATGTATATCCCGAGCTAAAGCGTCGATTGTTTGGAGCGGCGGCCAGGTGGATCAAGGAGAGCTGTCGATCACCCTACCTCCTGAGTTTAATTGGCATCGGGTGAGCAACGGGAAGGAAGTGGCACGAGATGGAAGCAATGGGTAATCCGGATTGGGCTGTTTGGGTTGTTCAACGTACAACAAATCTTGATCGTATGCTTGATGATTACAATATCATTATAAAATTCTGTGCTCCTCTCGTGTTGCGTACATCCATTGTTATATAACTTGCGACGTCTGAATAGTGCAGCGTTTGCGCTGCCACATCACTCATAAACCAGATCGTACAGTCAGCACCCGAATAAGGCGCCAGTGAAGGGCGATACACCTCGTTTAACCTCGTGTTAAACCCTGTCGTCAATAGAGCAGGAGCCATAAACTTTGTCCAGAAATCTACTACGACCACTACGTTCTAGAGCTGTACTACGCGATCTTATGTTGCCACCATGTCATCCGGACAACCACTAAATGAATACGAAGGCACCAACGCGCTTTCCTGCGGTGAGTAGGGTTCATACCAACATCAATTTTTATAAGCAACATGCGCTGACCAGACAATGAAGATGCCAGCAGCATCGCCTCTCTGATGTCGCTGATAGAGGTGATCGAAGAACTGATGAGGCGTGTTCAGAGAGAGCTGGAACTCTCAGAGCCGCCGAAGCCATGCGAATACTTCAAGCTGATGGTAGGCGCTGGGTTTTCCGGGTAAGCCTTGGTTGCCTATTACATAGATGAGCCATGTTTGTTGAGTATGAGTCCAGACTATTGGTTATCCTACTCGGTCGGCTTGGCATGTCCGTTGCAGAAGCAAAGAAAAGCTGCAACGCAATAATGGACGAGGCATTTTCAGAGAGGAAGATACTTGGTAGCGAAGCGTTCAAAATAGCCAAGTTGAGGGGTGCAGTGGAGAACATGCTCAAGATGCACGGTGTCGACATGGATACTTACATGCTAGACCATCGAGCCGGTGAATCAAGACAGTGCAAAGTGTAAGTCAGGACCAGATGAAGATGCAGTGGCCGGGCGATTTACGCGTGGTTTAGGATGGTGTGTGTGTCCCCTGCGGGCGGTATGAGAGCTGGAGTCCCAACCTACCTTCGAACGTATTCGGTCAATGCAAGTAGCTTGCCGGACTGCACTATTGTCGAAGCCGTGTGCGCAACCTTCGCTGTGCCAGGACTATTCAAAGCCGTAGATATCGTCGAGCCTGGAGGCATAAGGTCCGCATACGTGGGTCTCGGTAGCTACAATCCGATGGTGCAGCTGCTCGACGAAGCGGCGAGCATGATGCAAAATGGGCAGATGGCGTGTGTGACTAGTATCGGGGCTGAACAGGAAGAAACATCAGGCACGTCGCGTTATTGGGATCAGATGAATAGACGGCTGATATATGCGACGGATGAGCAGGTGAATGCGAGAGAGTAGCACGAGAGATGTCGGTACGGTTCATGCATCGGCCCGGAGTGTATTTTCGACTCTGTGTTCGCCAGGGGATGGAAACTATCAGGACGATAGACTGGGAGAAACGACTTGACGGGGCGAAGCACGCTCAGGCGCATCTTAGACTGACGGAGAGCAATACAATACTAAATGCGATTGTAAAATCGCTCGTCAAAAGAGATTCGACTATTTCGATGATGCAGCTACGTAGGTCCCAGCTGAGTGTAAGGCATCTGCAGTAGAACTGACTAGGTCTCGCCCTCTAGGTGGTATCATTCCGGTGATAGGTAGCACAAGCCACACCATCAAACAATGCCCTCCGCCGTCGGCGTTATTTGTCGGTCGTGGTGAACAACTCGAAACTGTGCGGCGTTGTCTAGTAGGCGGAGGGCAACAGCGTCGCGTGTGCGTGGTGCATGGGCTCGGTGGCGTCGGGAAGACACAGCTGGCGCTGAAGTTCGTGGAGCTATATGGGAATGAGTGAGTGCGAGTTCGTTTGCGCCATTGTTCAATAATAGACCGATGTGACAGTTATCGTCATATATTCTATATCGATTCTACTTCTGCGAACACGATCGACGCAGACCTCAAGTCCATCGCCGTCGTCAAGAATGTAGGCGAGTTCGCCAACGATGCTCTCACCTGGCTGGCACATCTAAAAGAGAGCTGGCTGATTGTATACAACAACGCTGACAACACGTCGCTCAATCTACGCGGCCACTTCCCCGCTTGCTCGCACGGTAGCATACTCGTTACTACTCGTAACCGTGGGATGATTAACCTCGCGCATAGTGCAGACGCGGCGTGCCACATGGAGAAGATGCTGGACGACGAGGCACAAGAGCTGCTTGCGAAAGCGTCTGGAGGAATAGAAATAGTTGGTAGTGCCAGCGCTAATCTCGTTAGGGTGCGTTGGCATGTTGCGTGTGTTGTGTATGTTGATATATTGAGGTTATCATTGATTTCAGGTCGTTGGCTACTTTCCGTTAGCAATTGTGCAGGCGGGCGCATATATCCGCACTCACATGTGCACTATAGACGAGTACCTCGACATGTACCATAGCAGCAGGGGGCAGATACTCGAGGAATATGCCGACGAGGTGCAAAAACTGGACGACTATGAGCTGACGGTCTATGCGACCTGGCGGCTGAGTTATCAGCAGCTCCACCCAATCGCAAGACAGTTGTTCGACGTGCTTGCGTTTATGCACCACGACCAGATCACCGAGGACATATTTCGTTTTGCTGTCCTAGGTCTTCAGTACGAGCAGAGCCCGTTGCCGCCGACAGAGCAGGAGACGAAGACCGAGCAGGTAACTAGCAAGCTCCTGGAGAACTTCATGCGACTAGCAGACGGAGCGTGGGACAAGGCAGCTTTCCTCCGAACAGTCAACAACCTTGCTTCATATTCTCTGCTTGCATACGACTCGGTCAACAAATGGTACTCGATACACCCGCTTGTGCAACAATGGTCACGTATCGTGGTTACTGATCCGGGCGAGGCGTGCAGCTGCGCTGCTGTCTTGCTGACATTGTCCGTAACCTCTGATAGTGGAATAGAAGGCTACGCACACCGTCTGACGCTACTGCGCCATATCGATGCTTTGCCGGACAGAGAAAAGCTTCGACCACGACTTGCTTGGCGGCTCCAAGTAGTGTATCGAGATAGCGGACATGAGGGAGATGAAGAAAAGATGGCAAGGGTGGTGCATGAGGCAAACATGAAGCTGTTTGGTCGTCACAGCGAGCATAGCTTGGAAAGCATGAACAATTTGGCAACGACGTATTTGGATCAAGGACGATGGGCGGAGGCGGAAGTGTTGCAGCAAGAGGTGGTCGAGGTCGGGAAGCAAGTGTCAGGCAGCGAGCACCCACATACTCTGACAGCTATTGGCAACCTGGCAATGATGTACTCAAACCAAGGACGATGGGCAGAGGCGGAGGTGCTGCAACAAGAGGTAGTCGAGGTTTGGAAGCGAGTGTCGGGCAGTGAACACCTGGACACTCTTCGGGCTATGAACAACCTGGCAATGACGTATTCAAACCAAGGGCGATGGGTAGAGGCGGAGGTCTTGCTGCAAGAAGTAGCCAAAGTCTGGAAGCGAGCGTTAGGAAGCGAGCACCCATACACTCTGCTCGCTATGAGTAACCTGGCAATGACGTACTCGAACCAAGGACGATGGGCAGAGGCGGAGGTGCTACAGCAAGAGGTAGTCGAAGTCAGGAAGCGAGTGTCAGGCAGCGAGCACTCAGACACCCTGCTGGCTATGAACAACCTGGCAACAATGTACTTGGACCAAGGTCGATGGGCAGAAGCGGAGATGCTGCAACGAGAGGTGGTCGAGATCAGGAAGCGAGTGTCAGGCAGCGAACACCCACAAACTCTGACAGCTATTGGAAACTTGGCGTTGACGTACTCGAACCAAGGACGATGGACGGAGGCGGAGGCGTTGCAGCAAGAATTAGTTGAGGTCAGGAAACGAGTGACAGGCAGCGAGCACCCAGACACTCTTCTGGTTATGGGCAATTTGGCAGCCACATACTCGAGCCAAGGACGATGGGCAGAAGCGGAGGTGTTAGGGCGAGAGGTGGTCGAGGTTAGGAAGCGAGTGTCAGGCGGCGAGCACCCATATACCCTGCTCGCTATGAGCAACCTGGCAGGGGCGTATTCAAATCAAGGACGGCGGGCAGAGGCGGAGGTACTATATCTGGAGGTACTCCAGATCAGGAAACGAGTGTCAGGCAGCAAGCACCCAGACACTCTCCTAGTTATGGGCAACCTGGCAGCGATGTACTCAGAGCAAGGACGGTGGGCAGAAGCTGAAGCGTTAGAGCGAGAGGTACTCGAGGCCAGGAAGCGAGTGTTGGGCAGAGAACACCCGCATACCCTGCTCGCTATGGACAACCTGGCGTGGACGTATTCGAGCCAAGAGCAATGGGGAGAGGTAGAGGTGTTACACCAAGAGGTA
Source organism: Ceratobasidium papillatum (assembly GCA_037042815.1). Taxonomy (NCBI): domain Eukaryota; kingdom Fungi; phylum Basidiomycota; class Agaricomycetes; order Cantharellales; family Ceratobasidiaceae; genus Ceratobasidium; species Ceratobasidium papillatum. The sequence continues at coordinate 20,307 of JAYRCO010000479.1, forward strand.
TTCGAAATCAAGCAGCGAGTGTTGGACAGCGAACATCCAGATACTCTGGCAGCTATGGGAAACCTTGGGAGGACGTACTCGCGCCAAGGACGATGGGTTGAAGCACGGGCGCTGCAACAGAGATTGTTTGAGGTTGGGAAGCGAGTGTGGGGTCACGAGCATCCGCAGACTTTATTAACTATGCATTTGCTGGCCGTCACTCTCGGCCACCTGGGCGAGCTGCAGAAAGCAGAATCGCTGGCGTTGAGTGCCGTCGACGGCCGGAAAAGCAAACTGGGAGACTCGCATCCTAGCACCATCGAAAGTATCCAAGTACTCGAAGACATTCGGCGAAAGCTGAAGGAGACACAAAAGCATGCGATCGGTCGGTCACTATTGCTCTGGTCTGTTGTCCTAGTTTTTCTCAGTTGGTTGGCCTATATGTCCTCGGCCGCTCGACGTCTGTAGATGCCAATGTGCTGAGTTTGGATGATTAACAACTAGTAACAGAATGTATTATTCGCGTTGAGCTCGTAGTGTACATGTTGACTAAGGTAAAAGTGATTGGGCCGCTTGTTTTGTGCGAAAATAAAATAGACCTTCGTAATGCGTATTCTGGGCAGCATGGGTGTGGTCGAAAAGCTGAAAGAGGTGGTTAATCGTTACATGCCAATCGGTGGTTACAGCCTCTTGACCACGTGGCTGTGTTGTGGATGGATCTGTAGACGACGTCGATGCAGTGGGAAGGCGCTCGACGCGGCTTCGGCATATTACACTAGAGATTTGGGCTATAGACCTATATCGACAGCCGCAGCGCACATAGATACTCTCAGCTGACTAACTTGCAGCTCTCTTGGGATCTAAAGACGATACACCTGCATGCACGATGCGACATCCACAGCGTCAGCGTGACTGCGGTATCAGGATGGAGACGACCAAGGCGGATTTTTTTCCTCATAACCCAACATAGATGGCGACTGTATCAGAACCGACGAATGTGCATATATATTCTGAATTGAGGAGCGGCGACAGAGGCGGACGAAGGAGACCGGTCGATCACGATATCTGCCGGACTTGCACTTTATCCTATGAGGAACGTGTCCGCACTATGAGGTCGGACTAACATGGAGCGGTCGAACGCGCTGATGGGCGCGCAAGGTGAGCCATAAGCCCTCATTTCGCTACTAGCGGCTCATTCGTCCAACAGGAAAAAATGCCCTGCTTTTCGACCGTCATGCTGGTGATCGACTGCTCTCCTGCTTTCTCTCGCTTGCTCACGGCTGCAGCACCGACCTCTTTCTTGAGCCTCCTGGAGAGTCCCCATCCGTCTTGATCTCCGCATGGCCGCCACGACATGCCGCCTCTATACTATCGACCAACTCGCGTCATGGCTCAAGCCGCTACCCAACAAGACTCGAATATCATCCGATCATCCAATATTGCAATAGCACCTCTCCGAGCCCATCTTACCATAAATATCGAGTCTCGTTCTCCCCTCATCCTCCAGTACCTCGATTTCCATCCCTGCGCCAGAGGTTCCCCACGTACCGAGAAGCTCCACAGAATCCGCCAAGACCTAGTCTATCTATGCGCTGGATATGCAGTCGAGAAAGGAGTCACGAGCGCGAGCCGGCATATGGGCTGCCGATTCCGCCCTTGGGCGTCTCAAGTATCAGTTTGGAGGATAATCTGGACGAGCTTGGCGCGACCAGTGTGGGCAAACACAGAAGATTGCTTCCGTTTATGGGCAGGAGCAAAGACAAGCGGAGGGAAGCGGGACGAGATGGAAACGATGGTCAATCCGAATATGGGCTACTGGGGTCGAGGAGGAGATCGTGGGGTCTGGGGTACGTCGTCGAGGGCAGCATAGTTGGTCGATTGCGAGCTAAAACTACTGGGTCAACCAACAGTACTCGGCGCGAACCCTAATTGCTAGAGAGCGTGTAGCTTCGGAGGACGACGAGCCACTCAGTGAAACGAGGTGGAAGGCTTTACTCTTGGGACAAACGGGGAAGGAAACGCAAATCGACAAGGACACGCGTAGACGCTCTGGATAAAGTCTCTCGGGCTTCAAACGACATTCGGAAAATGTGAACGAAGAGGGACAGCTACGATTGGCGCATACACGCCTTTATTTCATCATGCAAAACCACACATATCGAACCTGAAAGCACCTCTAGCCGCGTCGTTATTCAGACTAGGTAGATCGGGCAGTGTAAAGATCTCGAGGCAGTCGACATCGGACAGCATAGCCTTCACCTTCGGTTTCTGGTAGATGGGGAAGAATGTTCGTGCGATTAGAGATCCAACTAAACCGAGATATATAGTCACCAATACAGCCGCTATCGCTGTTTGGCAGTAGGGAAGTCGTGATGCGAAACGGAAGCGAACGACGGAGGACTCGGTTTTGTGGGATTCCAGAATTGTTTACGAAGTTCGTAGTTCTTTGAAGGCTACAATCTTATAGATCCAGACTAGTTTTTAGCATTCAATCGATCCACTGAAGCACATTTAAGCTCATTTATTTCGTATTTATTTTATTCTTTTCGCCCTTTTTCTTTCAGGTTTTGTTGTTTTGTGACAAATTTCAAGGTTTCTTTGTTTCATTTTTTACTTGCGCTTTGTGACGAGAGGCGTAACGATGAGTGTACGAATTTGGAAATACATACCTCTGAGTCGCGATTTGTTTGGTCTTATGCGCGCCTAATAAAGTGATTCAGGTTATGTGATAAACCACGCTCAAGCGAGCAAGGTGCGAAACTCGGCTACGGGCGTTGTGCTTGGAAAAGTAGAAATGCTGTACACCTCACACATACCACGAGGATAGCGCCGATCCCTCATGCCATGGGTCGTATTTGAGAGGAACCCTAAACTCTAGCAGAAGGCTAGCACCACCACTACGTCCTCGAGTCGTACTGTAATATTCTGTTTTACTATCATGTCGTCTGCGCAACCACCGGATAAGCGCAAAGCCTTCAATGCTCTTTCCTGCGGTGAGTGCGATCTATACAGTTTATAGCCGGCCACTGGTGGCTTGTGCTGACAAAACGATAAAGATGCAAGCAGCATAGCGTCTTTGATGTCGTCGGTAGAGGTGATCGAGGAGATAATGAGGCGTGTTCAGGGGGAGCTTGGGTTATCAGAGTTGCCAAAACCATGCGAGCACTTCAGGCTGATGGTAGGCGCCGGGTTTGCAGGGTGAGCCTAGGTTGCTTGATAGGAACGTATATCCACTAACTATGAGGATTTAGTCTGCTGGTGATTATGCTTGGTAGGCTTCGCATGCCCGTCGAAGCGGCAAAGCAGCACTGCGTCGCAATAATGGATCAGGTGTTCTTTGAGAGAAAGCTGCGGGGTAATGAGATGTTCAAAGCAACAAAGTTGAGAACTGCGGTGAAGAACATGCTCGAGGCACATGGCATCGGCGCAGACGCTCGTATGTTGGATAATCGGGATGCCGATCTAACACAGTGCAAAGTGTAAGTCAGAATCAGATATACTTGATGAACCATTTTTAGCTGACATATGACCCAGAACGGTATGCGTATCCCCTAAAAGTGGGATGAGGGCAGGAATTCCAACACGCCTGCGGACGTATCCAGTCAAAGAAGGTAGCTTGCCGGACTGCACTATCGTCGATGCTGTTTGCGCTACCCTCGCCGTACCGGGACTGTTCAAGCCTGTAGACGTCGCTGAGCCCGAAGGCACTAGCTCAACATATATCGGTCTTAGCAACTTCAACCCAATGGCGCAGCTACTCGAGGAAGCGGCTAGCGGGTTTCGATATGAGCGAATGGCGTGTGTGACGAGTGTGGGAGCTGAGCAAAGCGAAGTATCAGGCACGTCGTTTTGTTAGGACCAGAGGGGCAGACGGCTGATATATGCGATGGATATGGCAGGGGAATGCGAAAGGGTGGCACAAGAGATGTCGGTGCGATTCATGCAGCACCCGGGAGCGTATTATCGATTTTGTGTCAGCCAAGGGATGGAGGCGATCAAGGCGCTAGACTGGGTGAAGCGGTTTGATGGAGTGGAACACGCTCGAGCATATCTGCGAGTGCAGGAGAACGATAACACGCTCAACACGATCGCAAAATCGCTTGTAGAAAGGGACAAAACAATTCCGACGATACAGCTCCGTAGGTTCCGGCCAAGCGCAGGATTTTT
>JAYRCO010000048.1:0-35235 GCA_037042815.1 Ceratobasidium papillatum
TCCAACGTGAGCGCTTCGAATGGATTGCAAGGCAAGTCGCTCACCTTGTCATTTAATCTCTGGTCTTGCGTTTTCTGTCTTTGATGCTGCACATGTCGCTTTGATATCTTTGCCTCGTAGAGGTATTTACCTTGGCGCTGGGCTTTTTACTGTTTTATTTGGTTTATTATGCTGACGCTGCATGCGAAATGCAGGAATGCGGCTGTTCAACTCCTGCGTCGATAGCGGGAATTGCGACATGTATGAGAGCCCTTATGTAGGTCTCGTCCAGAGAGCACTTTCTGCTGTGGTTGCTAATAGGAGAGCTTTGGATTGTAGAGAATTCGGATAACTTCTCCGAGGTGGTACCCTTCCTCTGTCCGAATCCCTGATGGATCCGCTTTGATTTTTGGAGGGGCATATGGTGGTGGATGGACGAATTTTGATGCGTTGAATAACCCAACGTACGAATTCTACCCTCCCAAAAACATAAATGGGTACAATGGTGCGTTTAGAACCCAACCTCTGAAACAGTTCACACTAATCTTTTGGATACAGGGCTTCAGATTCCGTCCCAATTTTTAAAGGACTGTGAGTAACCGTTTTATGGTCCTGATGCGCGATCGGATTGCTGACGTATATACACATTGTAGCTCTACCTCACAACATGTTCCCTCATATGATGTATGTCTGTTATTATTCGCTCAATCTTATGCGCTTACCCTCTTGCTCACAGGCTGCTTCCAACCAATGACATCTTTATCGCGGCGAATAAGAAGACTAGTAAGTTCATATCGTTCTAGTTGTTTCGATTAATCCTAAGTGTGAATTAGTGCTGTTGAACTGGCAAACGAACACTGAGACTCGGCTTCCGGATCTGCCCAACGGGCAAATCGTGACCTATCCTATGAGCGGAGTTGGTGCGTTGTTTCCGGCGCATACATGTACGCCCCGGCTTACCTATCTATAGGGGTTCTACTGCCGTTGACGCCTGAGAACAACTACACACCAGAGGTGCTGCTTTGCGGTGGATCTGAGCTTTCGTAAGTCTGATACTAAGGATATCGCTTGCCGTAGACACTGATACGGGGCGACACAGCGATACTCTAAAAGAGAACGAAATCAGCTCTCAGTCTCCTGCAAGCAAGCAGTGCTCTCGCATGGTGCTCAACTCTACTGGTATTAGTGCGGTACGTTCCCTTCTTTCTCGGCATTCTTTGCCTTTCTGACTTGGTTTTCGATGAACAGGGATGGGGTGTGGAGAACATGCCCTACGGCCGAGGTAAGGCTCACTTATACATGGCTTGACCTAACGAACTGATCCTACCCAATAGTTATGCTGGACGCGACTATTCTCCCCGACGGCAAGATCCTCATTGTCAATGGGGCAATGACCGGCACGGCCGGGTACGGTAACGTTCCAGATCAAATTGGTCTTTCCAACGCAGACAATCCAGCTTTCACGCCTCTGCTGTACGATCCCGCTGCGCCCGTAGGTAGCAGGTTTAGTTCGGCAGGTATGCCGACATCAAATATTGCACGTCTGTATCATTCAACTACGTGAGTCATTCGCTTGTTCTTCTGGTGTGTAAGATACTGATGGGTTTTGCGATAGGACTTTGCTACCTGATGGTCGTATAATGATTGCTGGATCGAACCCGAACCCAGAAGTAGAGACGCGCAAGTACAGAACCGAGTACCAGGTTGAGTACATTAGTCCCGTAAGTCTCTGTTACTCACCTATGCGGCTTCGTTTTGACTGACCCATCGATGTCCATAGCCGTACATGAACAAGACACGCCCATCGTACTCTGGTCTACCCGCGGCATGGAACTACGGACAGCAAGTTTCGTTGTCGATAACTCTGCCGATGAGCATTAACCCACCGGCATTGTTGTGCTCACTTATGGATCTTGGGTACACGACCCATGGTGTCCATAGTACGTGTTTATTCTTCTATGATGCGTATATGTATTGGGTACTTACCTAGCCGTGGCTTCAGTGGATATGCGTATGGTCAAGCTTCCGTGTTCGCTTTCTCTAAATCGCAAGACGCTGACTGTAATTGGGCCACCCAATGCTACTAGTGCGTCGTTTCTAGACCTTATGTTTGTTTGTGCATCAACTGAATAGGCTATGTGTAGTTTATCCGCCTGGACCGGCTTGGCTGTTTATTCTTGCCGGCGGCGTCCCATCTAAGGCGCAAAGGGTGATGATCGGCACCGGAGCGAGCCCACCAGTGGATCAGGGTGCAATTGAAAAGTGCGTTTTCCCTTTTGATAATTTTTGGTAGAATATATGCTAATGATCGGGTATCCAGTATGCTTGCAAATACATGGGGACCGTGAGCAGACTCATTATATTGGGTTTTGTGAACTTCGCTTTGCCGGGTTCGACAAGCTTTCTTCGCAGGGGATTTGGTGAATTTTTTTGGAATGAGATTTTATGCATGTTGAGTTTCAAGTCTGAGGCGTGTTGGTGTCCGACGCTCGGTTCTTGGACGTTGTTGTACATTAGGGATATTCCACCTCCTATTATTGTTCTCTCATCAGACCACAGCCTTGACAAGCTCATGTCTGTGTCACATCGAGATCAGACTCGTCGCTCGACATCCAACGAGTAGACTTTATGCCGCGCTACCACTAATGCTCCATGTCTTCGACCCCTCTCAAATAATACCCGGATAACTACCTCTCTGACTGTCAACTTGAATCTGCTGCTACAGATGTTTTGTTTTTTTGGCGCTTGGGCTTAGTCTTTGAGTGACGAGCTGAGCAGACATCCCCTGATTGCATCCGAATGCCTTTGCTACCTACACGGTGGACAATCCAAACCTGACATTATTACTCGGCTGCGAAGTTCTCCGGCCAGGCGACCCACGCCTTATTCTGTCACATGTATGAGTTCAGACTTGGCCACCGTGTCCAACTCACCCTCGCTCCAACACACTGTTTGTTCGCGCAACCTCCGCCTCCGACCATTCGTTTATTTTTCTTTGAATGATTCATGTCTAAATATCCTATCGGATATTTAAGCTTTGACAAATCGTGATAAATATGCAAGGTCTTGGCAGCTTGTCGCTATAAAAACATGTCCAGTTGACAGTCGCACAACCTAGACACAAACGTAAGCCTTTAGCCTTTTACATTCGTATCTTACTCATTTCGGTACACTATATACAGATAAGCGAACAAGCGCTTTATCACGAACGAACATGGGCCGGTTCTTCTAAAGTAACCTTTACTCCGGAGTTTGACAGATATAGGAACCCGAGGCACGAGCCACTAATTTTTTGCCCGCGTACCTTTATCAACGATCAAATGTTGCCTCATCTTTGACAGCACCACGCGGCTTGTGATTTGTCTTTTTGGCACGGCTCGACCTTTATTTGTACACTCCACAGGTTGCATATTTCGGGCATTCACTCAACCCAAATATACACTTTTTTCAAGGCAACGCTGGGCAGGGATTGTGTCAATCTGCCAAGAGATATTTGACATCCCGATTGCCGATTCGGGACCGTGACGCGAACACCGAAAAGAAAAATCTTGGATTTTCTCTAGCGTGCCTAGCCTGCGTCTTGGCGTGTTTCGAAGCTCGTGAAAGATGGGAGCTTGTAGTGAGCTTGTCTGCGCTGGGAGAATCACGCGGGCGCTGGACGTTGACAGTAGTCGAGACTACTGTCCACGGACGAGGGTCGTCTTCCTCCCTAGCAGATACGCGTTCTCCTATGTCTCGTATGGTGGATTATTTCACGGCCTAATACACTGCCCGAGCGCAGCCTGCACCTCCTCAATCCGTAGCTCGCTCTATTCTCCCAGGCTCTCAATTTAACAGTGCAAGCCATGGCTTTGGGTTTACACTGCTCAAGCCATTTTTCCAACTAAAAAGGTCCTGCACAATAGGTTCCCTTTAGGAGTCTTCTAGGGCACATTTCGGTCAGAGGGTTTCCTATTCGCCGAATTCTTCCACCCACATATAAACCTTGAAATAGGTATACAGAGGAATTCCCTATCCTACATACAACCTCTATGTTCATTGAGACGTTTTTTTTATATATTTTTTCTCGACAAAAGAGGCGTAATCCTCTAACGATGCATGTACGTTGAATGCCTTAGCCTAAAGTCATTATAGTTTGCAAGTGCGCTTTGAAATTACTGCGCCACTTGGGAACAATTTGCTTTCCAAGCTTATTCCCTGACGAGACCTGGAATCGGACCCGCTGAATGGACTCATTCTGGTGCCTGACAATTCATCCCCTCTTGTTCGGAAAGACGCCCGGATGTCACCGTCGGGGCCTGGATGTCGAAAAAGATCTGGTTCGTCCGGCATTTGTCCACCGGGTTACCTTTTGTGTAGTTCGTGGGTCGGCTTGTGCGCCCCATATAAAAGGTGGAAAGGGGCACGCCAAACTATAGGACTCTTCTCGCACCGTTCACACTCCTTTCGTCTTTCTTTTTTCTGCTATGTTAGATATGACTGCAGCGGTAGCTGCGGCAGCACTTGCTCTTCTCGCTTCGTCTGTGTCAGCACAAAACACCTATACGTTGTCTCGGGGTGGATTGACTGGCGTGTAAGTCTCTTATTTTCATACTTATCCCTGGTGGTACCAAGGGCCAGTTTGTACTTGAGGAGGCTCCAGGCTAAGATTATTCGTTGTTACTAGATCCGCAATGCAAATGACGGTTGCGACCGCTACCAACGTCGTTATCGTCGACAAATTAGAGAACAATCCATTACATGACGAGAACGACAAGCCGGTGTGGGGAGCCATATACTCGGTCGTGTCCAACACCGCACGTGCTCTTCATATCGCTACCCACTCTTTTTGCGCGGCTGGCACTTGGTTATCTAATGGAACTTGTAAGTACTGATTCTTGCTTTCGGGTGTTTGGCCCCAAATAGGGGCGGCCTGGGTGGAACATAGTCCCAGAGCTTATATTTCGTCGGGGCGATCATCGATCAATAGGATGAGGAACTGACGATTCCTTCACAGTGGTTAATGCCGGTGGCAATCCCTTGGTTGAGATTGCCAACACAAGCGCTGCGAATGGATTGCAAGGCAAGTTACTTTAATCATCTATCCCAACTTCGTCCCTCGTTTTGTTGGCGTGAAGCTGGATTTCATTCACTCGCCTCGCGCAAGCGTTTATCTCTGCGTTCACTCTAGTTTGGTCTAAAATGCTAACATACTTGTGAAATCTAGGAATGCGATTGTTCAACGGCTGTGCGGATGATGAGAAGTGTGACGTATATGAGAGTCCTTATGTATGTCGTTTCAGCAATTTTTTTTTGTTGCTTTAATGGCTAATTGGGAGCCTCCGGTTTGTAGAGGATCCGGATATCATCCCCAAGGTGGTATCCTTCCTCTGTTAGGCTCTCTGATGGGTCCGCTTTGATCTTTGGAGGAGCGTATGGTGGCGGATGGACGAACTTCAAAGAGCTGAACAATCCGACGTACGAGTTCTATCCTGCCAAGAATATCAACGGGTACAACGGTGTGTTTAGCCTAAACATTGGAAATAGCGTGTACTGAGTGATTGGACGCAGGACTTCAAATCCCGTCTCAGTTCTTGGTGGACTGTGAGTATTCGTGTTGTGTCAAGGTATGCGATCGGAATGCTGACATGTATGCGTGATAGCTTTGCCCCATAACATGTTCCCTCACATGATGTAAGTTTGCTTTTGTTTGCCTAGTTTCGGGTGCTTACCATCCCACTCACAGGCTGCTCCCAACCAACGATGTTTTTATTGCGGCAAATAAGAAGACCAGTAAGCTTTTATTCTTGTTGCGGTTTCCAATAATTCTAAATATGAATCAGTGCTGCTCAACTGGCAAACAAACACCGAGACCCGGCTTCCGGACCTACCCAACGGGCAAACCGTGACGTACCCGATGAGCGGAACTGGTAAAGCACGCGACAACCATGGTCATCAAATGTGACACTTCTCGTGTGACAGCGTCGTGTCTGATGCCAGAATGCCTATAACTTTTTTTCATGACACTATTTTGAGTTTTGAATACGACCAAAATGTAGATTACTGTCTTGCAGTCACACCGGTACTAGATATCTGTCTTTATACTTAGATCTCACTGAGCCTTAGGAGTTCTCCGGAGGAGACAACGTTGGCTTAGCAAATCACGGTCACGTTCTTGTCACGCGTGACAGCCACTCTGTTAAGTTACGGAAATGCCTAAGGCTCGCCAGAGGAGCACACAAGTAGGATTCTAATAGCACAAAATCATTCTTAAGATAGTTTTCTAGAGATTCGTCGTATTCAAAATACTCAAAACTTCCACGCAAAAAAGTTATAAGCGTTTTTGTGTTAAAACAGCCCCTCACGTGATATGTGTCACATTTGATGACCTTGGTTGTCGCGTGCTTTACGTTGTTTCCCATCCATATACGCAAGTACTCGGCTCACACCTCCGTAGCTGTTTTGTTGCCGCTGACACCGGAGAATAACTACACGCCCGAGGTGATGCTCTGTGGCGGTTCTGAGCTTTCGTGAGTTTGCTATCAGGAATACCCCTAGCTGCAGACTAATGTGGTCCGACTTAGTGACTCTTTGAAGGAAAACGAAGTGAGCTCGCAGTCTCCTGCAAGCAAGCAATGCTCCCGCATGGTGCTCAACGCTGCTGGTATCAGTGCGGTGCGTCATATTCTTCGTCGGTATTCTTTGCCTTTCTAATTCGGGTTTCGATGAACAGGGATGGACTGTGGAAAGCATGCCCTATGGTCGAGGTAAGACTCACCTATATATATATATGGCCCGTATAGCAAACTAAACTCGATTGATAGTTATGCCGGACGCTACCATTCTACCCGACGGCAAGATCCTCATCCTCAATGGTGCAAAGACCGGAACGGCTGGGTACGGTAACGTCCCAGACCAGGTTGGCCTGTCCAACGCGGACAACCCAGCGTTCACGCCTCTGCTGTACGATCCCGCTGCGCCTGCAGGTAGCAGGTTTACTTCGGCGGGTATGCCGACAACGAACATTGCGCGCCTGTATCACTCGACTTCGTGAGTGACTGGCTTGTTCTTGTGGTGTGTAAGATATTGATTCGCTTGACGGTAGAACGTTATTGCCTGACGGTCGTGTAATGATTGCTGGATCGAATCCGAATTCGGATGTAGAGACACGTACGTATGGGACTGAGTATCAAGTAGAGTATATCAGCCCTGTAAGTCCCTCCTTTTTGGCACAGTCTGAAATCGACTAATCCGCTCATCTCCTTAGCCGTACATGACAAAGACACGTCCATCGTACTCTGGTCTGCCCGCAACATGGGGCTATGGACAGTCTATCACATTACCGATGACTCTACCAACAAGCGTGAATCCACCGGCGATGTCGTGCTCAATGATGGATCTCGGGTACACTACCCACAGCGTGCATAGTACGTTCAATTTGCTTCTCGAGTTTGTGTGTATCGGGTACTTATTTCCATACCTATGACTTCAGTGGATATGCGCATGGTTAAGCTTCCGTGCACCCTTTCTTCAAATCGCAAGTCATTGGTTGTTACAGGACCGCCTAATGCTGCCAGTACGTCGTTTTTAATCTTCATCCATACATGTAGTGGCTGAGCAGGCTGTGAGTAGTCTACCCACCTGGACCAGGCTGGCTGTTCGTTTCTGCTGCTGGTGTTCCTTCCAAGGCCCAAAGGGTGCTTATTGGAACCGGAGCAAGTCCACCAGTGGACCAGGGTGCGATCGACAAGTACGTTCTTCCTCCTGACGATTCGGTCGTGACATATACTAACGGCCGGCACTCTATCTAGCATGCTTGCAAGCACTTGGGGACCGTGAGCGTCTTTATTTCTACTGGGTTTTGTGGGCTTTTTTGTCGTTTCGAGAACGTTTTTCTTAGGGATCTGGTGAACTTTATGGAACAAGACTTTAAGTACGCTAGAGTTTTCAGCTTGAAGCGTGTGTTGGTGTCTAGTCGCTCTTTTTGGACGTTGTATATTAGGGATGTGATATAGCCGCTATAATTGACAAAGCAATTTCTAACCTTCTCGAGAGTAGAGGGTTAGTAAAGGGTGTTGGTTGGAATTAGCGTTGCGCCGAGACGGTATCGAGCCTGTCTCGAGACAGATGACTCAGTGGGCTCGTATCCGTCTCGTCACGATAAATCTGAGGTAAGTGTTGATTTGACTTATCTCTCCCCGACCATTAAATTGTCGATACCATGCCAGTGCACAAGAGAAAGCACCCCCCAAAATAGCAGCACTGAAGCTTTGGTGCCCACCCCATGCATGTATCCTTTTAACGAATCTCGTTATCACCATCCAGAGTACGTATATAGTGCGTGAAGTTCAGCGCCAAGACGATGTGTCATCTGTCTCGTCAGGGGTGAAGAGACACGATTTCACATTATCTCGGGTCCGCTTAGCTTGTCTCACTCCACGTCTCGGTCACGGAACAGCACTAGTTGGAATCGAGTCAATTCTAATTATTTTCTGTGATTCTGATTCACTAGCATATATGGTATGAGCTTGATCTGTCTTCTGCGTGCTCTTTCAATACTTAAGGCTAAAATGATCTTTTAGTTGATGCTCGCAGCCAACAGAGTTGGAGTCAATTGGCCACTACTTCCTCTTACGCACGGATCTTTTTGAGATTTCAAGGTCGGCGACGTTGAACTTGTGTGACCAAATAATGAAATGGCAAGCTCGCATAATATACGACGGTCCTACCCAGACCTATCCAAGAACTCTGCCGTAAATACAGCCATAATCTCAATTGCAGTCTGTAAATCCTCCAAACTCAACGATTCGTCTTTGTTCTATAAAATACTTAAGATAGCTGCACGCCTGAGTCTGAAACAGGACACGTACATGTACGTTGCGGATATTCCCCGGTCCATATACTACGCACGCATCGATCCCAGCATTGCGAACTACAAACCTCTACAACGTGGCGAAAAATTCAGAACAATTTGAGGCTTACAAAAAGTTGGGCATACCTGATCATCGCTACCTGGACTGCATACAACTCCAGCGTCAACGCTCATCACATCGTGTATTGCTCGTTTGACGCCTTGAATGAGCTCTTGAGCAGTCGCGTCGTTCGAATCGCCAACCCATACTGGTTCAGTTGAGTACAATTCGGTATATTCGGCCCTAGGTTAATTGCTAAGTCGCAGCGGGATAGCATTTGATCAAGTAGACGTACTGAAACTCATCTCCAATTTCTTTTTTGACTTTGGCTAGCACGTCATGGATCTCGCACCTTGCTTTGTCTAAGGTCTCGCCGGGAACCAAACGTCGATCGAATTCGAGAACTGCGTTGGCGGGTACAGTGTTGGTATTTGTGCCCGATTGTAGAACCTGTTCCAAGCGTTGTTATGAATTAAAATCAACAAAAGAAATTGTTAGGATCATGAGCCCTTACAGTAAAAGTGAGCGATGCTGCCTGTGCTTCAGGTGGTACTACACTTTAGTTTTGGTCAGATCATAGCGCCCGCGTGCCAAAGGCGAAGCACATACTTGGCATCCACTAGCGTCTTCAGTTGCGGAGTTATTGTTCGATGTGCTTCCGCGACCACCCTAATGAGGTTGACCAAATTAATAAAATAAAGTATTGTAAACCAAGAGGGCTCACAAACTCGCATGAAGTAACGCATTTACCCCTCGTTGGGGCGTACTGCCGTGACTAGCCAGTCCTTTGAAGGTTATACGACCCCATATGGTACCTCTATGTCCCAGACATACGTTGTTCGTCTAAGAAACGAGACATAATTAGATGATTTTCTACAGAAAGAATTGGGTGCTTGCGTTGAGAGGCTCAGTGATGATCACCGCGTCTTGCTTTCCCCGAGCAATGTACCCTTGCTCGACAAGGTATCCCATCCTTAAACCAGCATGAATGTTCTTAGTTATGTCATTTTTATATAGATTTAGATCAATGACATACCCAGCGTTTCGATTACCAGTGGTTTCCTCGTCAACCCTTCAATTAGAATCAGCCCCTATCTTCTTAGGATTAATAAGCGTCACTCACACTCCACTCTGTTCTATTGTTCCATGAATAGGAATTCCAGCCCTTCGTAGAACCTCAACAGCAAATATCTAGTACACACGGTGCCATGAGGCTAAATGCTGGACGGATGTTCGAAAGATACGACCTACTTGTGCTACGATTCCACCTTTCATATCACTGACCCCTCGACCATAAATAACCCCGTCTGACACCTGATAATATCGTTATCTTGACGAAATATCAGAAGCAAGATCAAGCTTACCGTTGTCTCGAACGGGGGAAACTTCCAACTGTCTCCGTCTCCAACCGGAACCACATCCTGTACCCAAGAAAACACGACTTCAATAAAGCGAGCGAGCAGTTCTTTTCTATATTTCCACTAACCACATGCCCATTGAAATGTATTACTCTCCCATTATCAACTACGCCTGCGCTGGGTTTCAAGCGCGCAAACACATTCACTCGAGGAAGATCAGAAAATGGCACAAGTTCAGGATGCAGTTCAATTGGTACATGTATCTGCTCTACTTCGTAGCCTTTCAAAGACAGAAATTGGTCAAGCACAGATGCGATCACAGGGTAGTTTAGCCCAGGAGGGTTGCTCGTATCAATATCAGTTAAAGCCTTCAATAGTTCGATAGCGTCAGGTAAGAGCTCGGCAGCAGCAGTTTTGATTGTCTGACGTTGTTCAGCGGACAAAACTCGGGGATCAGCTGGAGCAAAAGTCATTGGGGAGGGGACTGAGATGCAGAGGGTATACAGTGTCGTCGCCAGCTCGAAAATCAGCGGCGCAAGCCCTATCATGATATGGCCTCGCAATCAAGCCCAGAATGCTCTGGGATCGGCTATCCGACATTTCAAACCAGATAGGGTCAGGATCAATAAAGTCAAATTCCATTTGCTCTGCAGGATTAGGCAAGTTCGAAAGCTAGCGTACTCAACATGAGATAAAAGCAGTGAGTGAAATATCGATAAAAGAGGGAAAAGAAGGCCTAAATTCGACATAGGGACATAGAAGTACAAAGGAGGGGCATAGGGGAGTCGTCGCACAGAAAAACCGAACGTGGTAGGTAGATATGGTCATGAACAGGATAAAAGCGAACGACGAGTCCCCAGCCCAGTCAAGTACAACTGTTCATAAGAAGCAACATCGTATGGTGTCATGATTATATGTCTTCCACTCCAGCGGTCTCAGATGCGAAGAGCGGTGCGAAGGGTTGAGCCAGAGGTACGACCTTTCGGTCGAGGACGATTGATACGGAGAGAGTTATTCGAGGGGCTGAAAAAGATTGGGTCAGTGTCTAGTAATTTTGCAAAAATATGCCACACGTACCTAGTGAGCATACCGACTCCCATGTTTTCTTTTGCTATGGTAGCAGCAGAGGACTGGATGACGTGCGTTTTGGTCGCAGAGGGAGGTGCATCCGCCACGTTCTTCTTCCTTCCCCACCCAAGAGCGGTCCGACGAACAGCAGAAGCAACACCCGGGCGTAGAGACTGCTTGGAAGCCTTATTCTCAATTATAGTCGGCTTAGGATCCACGTTAACGGTCAAGGGCGAGAGAGGAGCCGAGGTAGCAAAAGTAGGCGCGGGGGACGACGAGTGTACCAACGTCATGCCCATGTTTGAGACCATCGGAGATTCCTGGACAGTACGAGTCGGACGGGCAGGCGTATAACCAGGAGGCAAGTGTGACAAAGCCTGCTCGACGCTCAACGGACGAACGCGAGAACTCTTGACTGTACGAGTAACATCGGTTGGGTAAGGCGAGATCCGAGGCGAGCGAGAGTAGCGAGCGTGGTGACGTTTATAGAACTCGGTTGGTAGCGCAGCGTACGTATCCTGGGAGTGGCTGATTATTGCCTGAATATCGGATGGGCGGGTCGGGGGCGTGAATGCTAAAATGATCTGGTTATTACCCGTCACAAGTATTCAAGACAAGCAAACTTACTGGACAGAGCAAATCGTGAAAAATCAGTGTCTTGCCAGATCTTTTGCGAACGTTCGACAGTTTCAATCGCCTCGTTCCGCAAGCCACAATACCGGGTAACCGAAGTCATCTGCTCGTCGCTCAACTGAACCCCAGCCTCGATCATCTCCGCAAGCTCAGCGATTTCCGCATCCGGGTCAACGATCATAACCGAATTGTTGATCTGCGAGTTGCTGTAGCCAGAGTACGAGTACGAAGTAGAGGACGGTAGATCTAGATCTTCATGCGTGAACGAGATAGCCATGGACGAGCGAGAAACCTGAGACGAGCGACGACGGTGACCTTGACCACGAGCGCGAGCACGATGGCCAGATGAAGGAGCGTTGTCAGAAGAATCACCAAGCATGCCTGCCAATCTCGAAACGTCGATGCTCGACTGTGAGCCCCCTGAGATTGAAGAAGCGTCAGAGCCGGCAATCGAGAGTGGAGGCGTGTCCGGAGGTTCAGCAGTGCAGATGAGGGCCGAAGAGCGGTTCCGAGCGACAGACATGGTTAGATGTCCCATTGGCCGAGATTTACGACAAGAGACGGTGAGCGGGCGAAGAGAGTAAGGCGCGAGCACTGGACCAGTTTGATCAGTATATGCCTCATTACCAGGAAAATAATGTACTCACTTTGCGGGGTACCGAACTGGTCAATTTCCTCCAAGCTATCATCCTCGACGACCATCTTGGCTGCCGCTGGAGGACGAGGACGAGCGAATGAACGAGGCGCGGCGTGAGCACGACCCTTTCCTTTGCTAGGTGAACCGTCGAGGATTGAGTCGGATGAGAACACATCCTGCGAGTCCTCTCGGGTTGTCTGGAAGAGCGATAACGACGACATGTTCATGGAGTCCATTCGGCTTGCATCGGATCGAGCCTCGGCAAGCTGCTTGGCGCGCTTCTCCGCTTGGAAACAGGGGGATCCGTTGAACAACAGAGTAGAGCCAACTGACTTGCGAGGAACTCGAGCCTCTCCACTGCCGCCAATCATACTAACCATTGTGTCATCGTCACGAGATGAAGCTTCGGACTGAAGACTGATGATAGAAACTGGGCGATATTGACTTGGATAAGGGCCTGTTCGGTTGTGTCGGCGTCGGTGGCGGTCATCTCCGAAAATTGAGATTGAACTGATGGAGTTGGTTCGACCACGGCGCTCGTACCTGGATAGAATCGAGGTGTCAGTAACGCCGAGTAGAGAAATCAAGCGAAACTTACAAGGAGTTCATGTCAATCGAGTATCGGCGCTCATCACCCGTCCCGTCCACCAAAGAGTCGTAGGACATAAACGACATTCGCTTCTGGTCAGCCACAGACGGAGCATAGGAGCTGCGACGCTCGGACAAGTACGAGTTTCGACGGTTGTCGGAGACGTAGGAAAAGCGGTTGTTCTGCTGCTCGTAATAAAACTGTGGATCCGCTGAAACCTCGCTGTTGGTGGGAGAAGCCATGATCGAAGGGAGGGGGATGCCATGCTCTACGCCAGTCTGGAACATCTTATCGCCTAGGCCAGGTCGATCGTAGCTGTCGCTAGTGAAACCGTCGGTAGACTCCTCGGGGCGAACACTGAGGTGGCGACCATATCCGCGGTTGTGGAAGCTGACCGGCGGAGCATTGGTACGGCAATAGAAGCTCGATCGGTCCGAGTCGACCGACATACGCTTGCTTCGGCGACGACGAGAAACCGACCTCTCGAGACCTTGAGTAGACTCTTCAATCATCGACGACGCTTCGTCCAACTCGCGCATCAGTGCCTCGTAGTCGAAGGGATCATCCTGAGCAAGGTTGATCATCCGATGGGACGAAATAGATGGAACGCCGAGCATGGACTCTGGGCGAATATGCTGAGACGTGCGCGATGCGGTGGAGGACGTGGCACGGTTGAGAGCTTCCTTTGAGCCAGTGTCGACCTCGAACCTAATGGAAGCATGGCGCCGCTTCACGGTACCAGTGCCCGAATCTCCTCCAAATTGGCCTAGATTGGCAAGAGCCAGCGCGAACGGTGTAGTGGCCAAGCCAGAGGTTGACGAGGTATCGTTGGTCTCCTGTGAGCGGTTGGCGGCGACGTCTGCTGGCGGAGCGCTGAACCTGAACTCCTGGTTGAGACGGTCGCTGGATTTCTGTGTGAGCTTGGCAAGAGCCTCTGCGCGGCTGAAAGAAATCTCCTCTTCGGTTGCAATCTCGTCCTCACTAGCCTTTGGCACGCTGACTTGTTGAGCCCCAACAGGTGTGTTATCGAATGAGTCGAGGCTGAGCTCAAGTTGGTCATCAATTCCTGATCCTCCAGCTCGAGCAGGCGTCTTGAAGGCAGTCACAAGCACCTCCACAAAGCTATTGCGCGAACCGCCCTTGAGCTGTCCGAGTTCTCCGGTAAAGTCAAACGACTTGCGACTCCCCCTCTCCATCTCTTCCTCAGCCGAATCGTACGCAATCTGGGTCTCAGTAGTATCCTCGATGACTACACGTGGAATCTCGATGCCTTGAACAGGTTCCGGGAGAGGAACATCGGGAGGCATTCCAGGAGACGGCAGGAGCCCTTCATCGTCGCTTCCGCCGGCAAGAATAACCTGAAGCTCGTCTGGGATGTCTGAGTCTGGCCCGTCATCGGCTTCTCCAACCAACATCGACTCCTCGCCTAAAGTCCCCTTCATCCCAGCACGACGACGGCTCTCGATACGAGTACGCCCAGATCCAGAGCTCGACGTCGTAGAGGTACTACCGTTGGCCTTGCTTGTGCTCGGACGAGGGAACAAATGGCCACGAAGAGTGCTCGCACCCATAGGAGTAAATAGGTCGGTAAGATCAGCGGGTCCCTGGGCTGCGCGAGTGGTAGGCTTGCCAAGCGAAAGTTGGTTGTATCCCACGAGACTGGTAAGACTGGACTCTGCGGCTCGATTAGCACGAGGACCACGTCGACTAGGGCTGTCTTCGACCCAGGCAGGAATACGACGAGTATCAGGGCTTGCTTGCTTGGCATCCGGGGTAAAAGTAAGATCGAGGCGGTTGATGAGATCAGACAAGTCGGAATTGGCGGCGTTGACCATGTCGATGTCAGCTATCAACCAAAGTCAGTATATGCGTGGATATTGCGGTTCTAACCACGTACCTTCATCCGAACGCAAGAGCTGCTCACTCCACGGGCGTGTACGCGTTGGTCGTTCAGGGGAGTTCGAGAACGTCGGGGGTTGAGGCGCACTAACGCAGCGAATGCTGGAGACGTTATACTCGCGCTCCTGAACGTCTGGCTGCCGCTGGTTATCTACCACAGAGCCCGCCGCACGACCCAGAGATGTCGCAGTAGGTGAAGCCGGAACAACAGCCAGGGATGGTCTCCTTCCAGTCGAAGCCGAAAAGGTTGCATAGGCAGTGGACGACCCGACGTGTTCTTCCGCTTTGGCTTCAAATGCCCGGATTCGGTCCCGAACTCGTCCCTTGTCAATCTTGACGCCTCGAACCTCTAGGTGAGGCGGGCTATCCACCGCCTTGGGCTGAACTTCTTCGGCTGGAGGTATGTCAAACAGACCCATGACCGGCTTGCGAGCGCGACGTCCAAGTTCTACGCCAATGCTCTCGGTGCGACGCGTTCGGCCCTTCAATGTACTGACGCCAACCCCGACCCAGGCATTGTCTCCGAGATATGTGGTCGGGCTGTCCATGGAAGTAGGGGCCTCCTCTGGCTGCTCGAATATGATCCCAGGATTGGCCGGTACGTTTGGCGCAGAAGGAACAGAGTCTTGCCTCGACCTCATAGTATGCGTCTCCGAGGAAATCTCAGACGACGCCCGCGACGTCCGAGACTGATGATAGCTCCCCGAAGAAATTGTCGATGGTGCGGCGATAGATGATCCGCTTGAACTCCTACGTCCCTCCCTTGCCCACTGTCCTGGACGCGAACCCATACCCAACGCAGCACGCTCATCCTTGAGACGGAGGTTCTCGCGGCTAATTGGTTGTCCGATAGGCAGACGCGCGGTAATAGTTGGATCGTGACCGAGGGCCCCAGCTTCCCAGCTTTCTCCAGACGTGGTCAACTCCTCCTCGACCTCCGCAACAGCCTTTTTCTTCACTCGTCTCTTCTTCCTCTCCTTGAACGTGCTAGTCTTCTTCTCTTCCTTGTCCTTCATGCTTTCGTCCTCTTCTCCCTTGCCCCATCCTCCGAGCCTTGCCAGAGACGTGATAGACCTAATGCTCCTCATTGTACGGACAGCAAACGACCCGGTATTGGCCGCGTTTTCCCCGCCACTCCCCTTAAGAATGCTCCCGATGCTACTCTTGCGCGTTGTGCCAGACCCGGCATTAGACTCGAGACTCCCAGTGCTCGCCTTGCGAACCGTCCTCGGCTCGAAACCAAAGTCAACTGGAGCAGTTTCAATAGGCGTGTGCTCGGGACGTGGAAGAGAACCGCGAGCCTCGGCTTCTGACTCGGCGACATTCGATAGGAGCGTGGCAAGATTGAGCGAGCTCGGCCGAGAAAGGTTCGTGTATGCGGCATTTTCTTCGGGTTCTTCGGTCGCTGCCATCAAGGCGCTAGGATCCAGGGAATTGGCTCGCATGTGCGCAGGACGGTCGAATGCAGATGAAAGGGTGTTACCGGGGGCTAAAAGAAATCAAAATATTGAGCATGGGAAAGAGAGTCACATGTGAATCACATACACTTTGTCCGTTTCTTGCCTATTGTCCATCGCCACTTGGTTTTCTCTCCTCCGCTAGCCGCTGCCGAACTTTCGTTTTCCGTCGTATTGCCCGTAATAGTCCCGGAAGTTGTAGATGTGGGCGAGGTCACCGAGGTCGAGGCAGTGATCGGCGTCTCCAAAGGGAGTTCACGTGGAACTTGTGTGTCAATCGTGAGCTTCATCGTTCGCGGTCGTTCCGCTCCGCTGTCTTGAGATGCTCGTCCCTCCTTCTCCTTTTCCGCCTTGCGCGCTCCGTTCGTCCGATCTCCCAGAGCCCATCGAATACTGTCGAGTGTACCCCTACTCTTCTTTTTCTTCACCACAAGGCTCGTACCACCATTCTCGTCGTTTTCCTTGCGCACTGTATCGCCCTTGACAGTTCGAATAGTCCCTCGCGTGAGTGTTCCCTTCACGCTACCCAAAATAGGTTTCGACGTCCGCCCAATGGTTTCCTTAACAACCTCGACCTGGCCGCCATCAGGATACGCGCGAGACTCGACAAGAATCCGCCTGTGTTTGCTGCTGGGCTTGGCCTTCAACGAACCCTGCGCTGAGGACGAAGACTCGGCTTCAGAAGCGAATGATAGACCTGTGCTCGGGCCGACAGAGTAAAATTGCCGGTTGTGGTGCTCGGCAAACTGGTGCGCGACGAGATTGGTAACGTGGAGCGAGGGATCAACCGGTACAGGTGCCGCCCGTGAGGAACTCGAGAAAGGGTTCTCCGACCGAGGCTGGTTTTCCTTGTTGAGGAGAGCGCGACGAGGGACGAGAGTTCGTGCCCGACGCTTCTCGAGAATTGGGCTACCCTCGGGGCTTTTTCCAGGAGTAGGCGCGACTAGACGGATAGCAGGGACGTCCCGGTCATGTCGTTCGGGAGTGGGAGGGATTGGGGGTAGGGGAGGGAGTGGTGTGTACGTCGAGGGCGACGAGGAGTTGAGGGTATACGCCGAAGAGCCGGACTGGGATGATGAACGAGTCGAACGCGAAGACAGAGACTTGAACATGTTGAGCTGATCTATGTCGTTACAGTTATGATGCGTGCGTGTTTTTGGATACACAGATGGATGAATCGTTCAGTCGTTAGTTAACTATGAGTAGAAGACAATAGTTAGTTGGGGCACATGGGAGATGGCGGGCTGAAAGGAAGCACTTACTGAAAATGGAAATTGAAAAATGCGAGCGTCGTTATCCGTGTCGCGTAAAAATCGTACAGTGAAGTACTAGTGACAAAAGAAAGTAAGAAAGAGAAATTAATCTAAATGGCAACGGAAACGCACAAGAGTCAAAAGTCAGATAGCCTGTTGTATCCGCGTAAGTATCGTCAGAATCTACGGAACCGAACCGAATAAGTAATCTGGTTCGATGTTGAACAGCCGTGACAAGCTCACCAAATGCCGTGAGAACAAAGCGAACAACGGACCGAGAAAGGTTTGGTAGATGGTTTAGATGTTGGCTCCGAGTCGAAGTAAAGTCGAAGGTTGCCGAGCGAGAAGTGTCGAAAGGTGTTGTCAGTAGTATCTGCGAAAGAAGAAGCCGAGATCCACGTAAATAGGCTTTAAACTCGTTAGCGTCAGGTCGTTGAACGTCGTTGAAGTGTTCGAGCCAAATCAATAATTACCTAGAAAAATAAACGGAAAAATACAGTATCAGCAACTGAAGAAGGCTATATTCGAGGCTGAGAAGGCCTACCTAGTGCTTGCTGAAGATCGTCACCACATATTCAGACGCACACGAAGGTGGTGGTCGCTGCTGGCCTAGACATCCTAGATCCAAACTAGACCAAAGCGTAGAGTTGGTGGACGCGTGTTTGGCCAATGACACACGCGCCTCACGATCACGTGGCGGTGACCCATGAACACTCAAATGAACCGCCTCAATATATGCCATCAATTACAGTATCGTTCCAGCTGACACTTTCTTCCCGTGGACGCTGGGTGCAGTGGGAGGTTTATATTCCCGGCGGAGATTCACTTATCAAGTCGTAAAGCTACGTTCAAGGCCTACAGATGCCTCATCGATGCCAGCTGTATGCCGCATGGTCGCTAGGTACCTGTGGCGCCTCCTCATGTTCAGCGCATGTTGGAGCACGACGGATAATATATCCGTCTTTATCCCATTCTAGGCCAGTCCGCTTGTAGGTACATCTGCACAACGTGCATACATAGGACTTCCAAGCTGTGGCGCTCGTATGTATCAGTGCCACCAAAGCCGAGACGTTTGACACCGGTATATTTCAGCGCGGCGGCAGTGGCGTCAAGCTCAAGCTCGTGCACTTACCAGATATAGCTGTATGCGCCATGTTGCACCACTGAACCTAGATGTTCACCTCGGCAAGTTCTAGCCGAGTTCGGGGAATTCGAGCCGCCGAGATGAAGAAGATGATCCACCCTACACAAGACGTTTGTACTTTACTGAATCAGACATGTTATATGATATAAAACCGCATGCTACGGAGGCTGTAAGTTTCATTTGATATCAAACGAGTGGGTCGGATGTCACAAGTATCAGATAAACACATTGGGAAAAGAAGAAACAAGATCGAAATATACGTCTCACACTCTACAAGTAAAGAAAGTATAGCGAAAGTCCGAAATAAAATTAGAAATAATCATCAAGTCTAGGGAGTGTCAACGCCATCTCTATCCCTAGCAGAGTGCAACACCCGTACACTTTGCGTCCCAAGATACGACAAAAATGTACCCGGTGCATCGCCCCCGGTAGCGTTCCCACTCGTAGCAGGCCTCGACCCCGGCGGCGTGGGACTAAAGGCTACAGTGCGGCGCTCCCTCTCAGGCTCGGGCTCAGCCCAGCCCTGAGGAGGGCTCTCAGATCCTTTGTTCGACTCCCAGCCTAGTTTACGCAGCGTGTCAGCATTACTCTCGTGGTCGGCGTCATCCTCAGGTATCAGGTCGATCGTATTGGACCGAAAACCATGCTCTATATCGTCTAGAGGGAGATCTTTGCGATCACGTTCTTCGAGTTCTATAACAAACCATCAAGAGTTCAGCCTCGACACGTCCGCAAAAAAGGGCAAACAAAATACGCACCATGAGCCTCGTGATCGATCTCACCATCCGCATGTGTCACTATTTGTGTCGCAACATGCACGTTCACAGAACGACTCTGCCCATTTGGAATGTATGTTGCCCGACGTTCCCTCGAATTGGAATTGGTAGCAGATGTCGTGTGATCTGCTCCCTCCTACAACGCATGTTAGTCTCGGAGGTTTCTGTGCAAGGTATAAGCTTACATAGACTTGGACACCAGTGCCGGTAGCGACCTTGACCATCAGCCGAGACATGCACATCTCAATTTCGAGCTATATCTCAAATCAACACCTGTTCGTCCATCTAGTCAAATTCAGAGCTTACCTTGACCATATATGCGACCGGGTGAAATTGCATACTACAGCCTCCACATCAGCCAAACGCTAGAACCGAACAAGAAACAAAGAACTCACTAGACGAAATCGTTACGATAACTCATCATCCCAATAATCAAAACGTCCATGGAGAGTGATACGATGATAATCTTTTCGTTGAACTTGACCAACTTGTCGTATTTCTTGAGCTATGGTAAAATTTAACATTAGGACCTCACTGCCGGAGCAAAAGAGAAAAAAACCGACCCCCATGGAAACAAGACGCTTTCTGATGATATCAACAAACATCCAGTTCAGGATCCCATCTGTGACGAGGTAGAGACATTTCTAAACGCACCGTTGGGTCAGTTATGTTATGAACATATGAACCGTTGAAATACACACCTCAATACGATCCCAGACGACATTGATATTGTGATACCTGGTCGAAATCTGAAGCTTCGCCGGTACCCAAATACAGTACACCGAAATGTTGATTGCAGTAATCCAAGCAGCAACTGTGAATTTCAGCCAAAACTGCCAAGACCGAATCAGCTCAATAATCTCATTCAACCATGCAAGGCAGACCCGACTTACGCGTTGACGCGGAGTAGGCAACAGTATACATATACGATTAACGATAATCTGAAGCAGGAACTGAACTTGCAGCGCCCATGTCCTGTCAGGCGCCACATCAGCTCCTCAATCCCGTGTATCCCGGAGAGTGTTACTCACGTCAAGATCGAAAAATAAAACCAGAAAGAATACCCGATAATGCCGCACAGATACAACCAGCATATTATACTAAAAAGAAGGCACCTGTATCGGTGTATGAGTATTCAAGTAAAGCCATGAACGGGCGACACGTACACCACAATTTCCATCCAACACATGATGATATATGCGCTCCATCGACGAGTCTTCTGCGTCTGCTTGATCGCGTGCCAGCTAACAAAGTACCCAAAACCAATCTACGGCATTCATCAGTCTTCTCAGCTCTCGTCGTTCTTCGCGAGTCTACTTCAGAAACAACTTACAGTAAATCCAAACGCCAATGTCGCGAGCCGCATGTCCCCATCACGGACCGGGAGCACCTCAACCGGGTGCTCAGTCTTGAAAGTCGGCCACATCAAGAATACGGGTGGGGAAGTGAACTGACAGATCTGCGTATTGATCCATCATCTATATAAGCGAGCAATCCGAACGAACCCTCAGCATATTTCCAACCGATCTGTCCCGAGAGCGCCACCGAACATCGAGGTTGACAATTTGACAAATGGCTTTGTGTGGGGCACGTTCGGGAACTGCCCATTCAGTTCAATTGATCATCAAATTCGCCCTGTGGGTTCTATAGCCAGGCTATGTTTGGTTCGCATCAGTGTAGGCATAAACGCCGGTCTTACGGTTTAACGGAGGTTTTTATCTTGCCTATCGCGGTCATGAAACCGTAGTGGAGCGTTACAGCCTGTCAAAATCTCTGCCGAGCTGACTGGTCATCCGTGCGCCAATGCATAAAAATAGTGTGTGCAGAGAGCAAATTGTCTTGCATTTGACCTAGCAATAGAGTCTTCAATCGCAAGAAGACAAGAGCTAACTTCTCTATCGTCTCTCAAACACTGTCCGCTTTTATCTACTCTCGCTCCACAGAAGTATCAGAGAAAAGAGAATTTGCCTTGGCATGGACATTTCGAGCTCAGCGCAGGCAAATCTTTGTGGCTCTTCACAATCGCGGCTCCGAAGGTCGCCTTTATACCTGAAAGAAGCAGCGATCGGCGGTTTGGTATTTTTCGGAGTGTTACTGCAGCGCAATTGAGCTTAGGTTCCGACAGTATTTCTACGCTGTCATGTTCGCGGGTCTCTGCGTTCTTAGATCCGCAAGGATATCTATCCCGCCATCCCCACCGGTCCCCACATCAAATTCTGGAATCTAGGGATAATTTTCAGGCAACAATTTGATCGAGCTTGAGCTCTTCAGTCGCCACCAGTTTCAAATTAGTGTCATGTTTAAATCCTGACTAGGTCAAGTATTGTGAGAACTTTGCTTCACATGGTTGCGTGGAGCTTCGATTTCACCGAAAATTAAAGCCGGCTGATCCATGAACCGCGTTCAGAATGACGGGAAAAGTGTAGAAATTATCATATGTACGCATAGGAATGAAGGGATACAGGACGAGATGGAAGAGTCTCATAACGTAACAAGATACAGGTAGTGAACGTCCCATGACAGCGAGCAATAAAACACAAATAAAACCCCATCCTGGCGCACCTTGGCCTCAAACTATCATACTACCCGAGCGCTTGAAACATCCTCCGACCGATCTAATCGCGGCTGGCTCCGGCCCAGTTGTCCATCGTTCGGTTGCCCAAGTTGCGACTTCACAAAACTGATATGTTCATGCAACTCTCGACCGGAGAGCACGCACCAGCTGCCATCTTTACCGTCTCGAACCCATCGGCGGTACGGGGGCATGGTGATTACTCTCAACGTAGGACATTGCTCGCCAAAGCGTAATATTGCCTCTAGCTCGGCACCCTTTTTACGAAAGGCGGTACGATGGAGAACTGTGACGTCTCGGGAGTTTAGATGTAGCTCGCGAAGTTTGGTGAAATGCTCTAGGCCCTCGACCTGTGGGTTCCATGAGTAAAAATAGCAATTGAATCGCAGTTAACAAAGGACGCACCTGACTGATGAAGCCCATAAACCGATCCCGCTTGAAATTCGCTAGTACGTGTAACTTCAGAATATCCAGCTGCGGCAGAGCCTTGGCAATCACCTCCATGGCATGCCAATTTGCAACGACCACATGACACTGAAACGATCGCAATGACCCGCCTCGCACCTTCAGCACCTCCAGCGCCTCGAAGTTTTCATGTAGGAGTATTGGCGAAGCGATAGTTGCATGAGTGATTGATTCGTGTTCTAGCAATTCCTTGTCTTGCAGTAAATTGCCCAGGACGGGTAATGATCCCGTAAAACTCCTCAACCTGGGCGCATCACTCCTGTCCAGCGAAAACCCAGCCGCAGCGTCCGAAAACTGATCGGCTCGTAATGTCGGCCATAATCGCAGCTCTGTGAGCATTGGATGGGCTCGTACGAGTACTGGAATGATGGGCATGAACTCCTCCGGAATGACTTGCATAAGCGTCAACCTTCGGAGCCGTGGTGCGGTGGGTTTGTACGCAATCCGAGCAAGATGTTGAGGGAGCACTGATTTCCCCCATATATTCAGGTCCGTCAAATTTGGCATGAGCGCAATCGCATCTGCCTGTATCTCGGATATTTGTAGAACTCGTTCGGTTTGGTGTTTAAAATGGCTTCCGGCCGGGTCGAACCGTAACACTGCTTTGCCTAATCGTGGTTTCTTGATTATGACGCTGCATGCTGCAAGACTTCGTTTGCAAGTCTTCTCCGAGTGAAAGTTGATTGTCTCGAATAGAAGTGGGTGAAGCGATTCGTAGAAATAGCGGTTGACTCGGATCAAGGAGACAATGTCGGCGAGGGGACATGTCTGGAAGATGTGAAGTAAGACTTCGATAGGAAGCTTTACGATGGGATCGGTAGGGGCGGTCTTTCTGCGTTTAAGAAGCTTGAAAGAAGAGAATCAGGGTGGCGCTTGCGAAAAGGGGATACGCAGTAGACTCACTAGGCGCTTGAGTTGCCTCCACATTCGTATTGGGTGCAGCTAAGATATAGAGAGTGAGAGTGCGAGTGTAGATTAAAGTGTCCCCAGATGAAGATTCCAGCAAGCCTTTGGGGTGGAAACGCTGGTGGCCGAGCAACAAAGACAAGGATGGTGAAACAGTATTGAGGAGAAAGCTTCGATGACGAGAGCTTAGTATGATACGGGAGAGTAAGAAAAACGTGGCTCCAGCAAGCAAAGGGGCGGGTGGCGGAGATGAGAAGATGAGGTTGAGGACGAGATTGGACAGCTATGCCATCATGTGGGGATTTGGCTTACGTGGTCGTTGCTTATATAACCGCTCCCTTGTGTCATGGCCCAGAGCTTGACGACGACGTTTTAGGCAATAGTTAACCCGTTTCTCCACTCGCAAAGATGTTTATAGTGCCAGATAATAATTACAACATATCTTATAAGTGTTCTCTGAATACTCTGTTGTTCTAAATGTTTGGAGTACATATGCTTCTGGTCTTTACGTCAAGCTACACGTTCCCCAACTTTTTGTAGGAAAGCAGCTCAGAAAATTTTCATTTAAAGCGATCGGATGTGTTACGTTGGGGAAACGGTCTCTAGTATTAGCTACTCGCGTGTAGACACCTGGATACCTTGTTCGTCAAGTATGCTGGGCTAGCGCTGGGGTAGAGCAACTTGGTTAGGTCTCTTGTTGTCATGAGCGGGCTATGCTTTACAGTAAACACACACTATAAAACGGCAAGCTATGAGCCGTGATATACTTGCAATTCTGATTATGGAATGGCCAGATGCCTGCTTTTTCGGTTAAACGACCTGCCCGTCATCATCGTCACCAAGTACCTTCACTCTACGGAGTAAGTGTCATCCCATGTTTCTAAATCACCTGTCAAGGACAATTTCTTTACTATGATTAGACTAGTATTCTCCCAAGTAAATAAAGCCCGCATACACGATACACTTCCGTGCTATAGTCTCTACTAGCCTTGATGACCATATGAATATACAAGTTTTGAATATCTCTTTCGAGAGCCCTCAAGTTTCTGTGAGTTGTACTGTTTCTTTGAACGAAAAGTCTTTCGGCGGGGTTCGCTATGAGCTTATGCCCTTTTCTCTCTACTTAAGCTGTCGAAATGGATGAGGTGAGGTCTGGTCCACTACTCGCTCAGTAGCTCGTCTGAAGTCTCACAAGCAAAAGCACTTATCAAAAGTTGTCTAACAACATACTCAAATTTGGTCCTGAAAGAGAAATATTTCATTTATCGACTACAGGAATAAGGAAACTAATTCGACCGCTACACAGTTTGAAGCAGAGTTTAGGAACGAATCTTCTTCAAAGCCGAAAGCATCTTTGTAGCAGCAACGGGGAGGTACCCAATTGTATCATAATCGGTCTCGAGGATCTCATATTGAGACCAACCTAGACCAGGCGCGGTATCAAACGTGATATGGAGTCCGTCAGTGGCCTGAAGATTGACTATCACCTGGCTCTCTATCTGCATCGCTTCCTCGGCCGTGCAGCACTCGCCTCCATAGATACCCACCATCATGTCATGGCTATCAGCCAACGGGATAATGCGTTGCGCGAGGTCGGCATCCGTTACCCAAGGAGGCAGGACTACATGTCGACGCGCGAGTGCAACCAAAGAAGGAACGTCGTGTCAGTCGAGTTTAGCATCGAGCACGGCCTGAACGACGGCTTCTTTCTTCCCAGATTGCTCGGCGGATTGCAAGCCGGGTCCGAACCAGACTTTGCATAGATATACCGTGAAAGCTTTGGCGAAATCTGCCTCATCCATATGGAATTGTTGATACATAGGGAGATGGAGGGTATCGAAAATAATGAGGTAGGTGGTCTCTTTAGGGAGATATGTCGAAGCCTTAGATGCAACCACTCCTCCATAGCGCCAGCCGACTAGGATACATGTCGTTGAACCGGCTACCTGAGCGATGGATTCGGCATAAGCTTTGCCCATCTTGTCGAGCGAGTTCAACCGGTGCCCAAATTCTGGAGTAAGCGCATAGGTCGCAATGCAAAGTTTGACGTTGTCCAACGAGGAAGCATGTCTAGGTCCCCGCCAATAAAAGGAAATGCAAAAAGCACCGCTTTAGGCGCGGAGATAAAACCAGGAATCACGTGTGGAGGCAGCTTGACCGAGTGCGCGGCTTGTACTTTGAGCGTTTCGACGAACTCTGCTAGCTCGCTAGCCGTGGGATGGGTAATGATGGCAGTGAATGGAAGCAAGACTCCAAGATTGTGTCGAATTAAGCAAGTAACTCGAGTCGCCAGTAGACTATATCCACCGTGTTCGTAGAAGTTGTCCCGATGTGTGAGCTTCTTGTCAATTGATAAGACACTCGCAAATATTTTGAGAATTTCCTCGATCATATCCCGACGAGACTCATCCGCTGCAGTCCATTCGGCCTCGGCTTTTGATACCACAAATCAGTGAATAGAATCTGGGGCTGGAAGTTTCTTCCTGTCTACTTTTACTGAATCGGCTAGGGGGAATGCACTCATTCGGACAATATAGTCAGGCACCATCTAGAATAAGCACGTTTAGAATCAACTAACAAACGATTAGTTGAAGGTCCATACGTATGCAGGTACACGATGCGAAGGGTGCCTGTGTAATACAAGCAGCACCATTTCTGTAAGAACTGAGTCTTGTAGCTCGCCCGTCTAAAATTCAAAAATACCGATGATCAGCAAACATAACCGAATCAAAGCCTAGATTCATTACCGCCGGTGAGTCTTGATCGCACTTGAGCTTGACGTATGCTACAATGCGATCCTGTGATATTTGGCCAACCTCCTTCGCGACGTCCATCAACACCACGCAGCATTCCGTAACTTCAGCGGCGAGTATGTGCGTTTCGATCTCGTTCAGATCGACTCGAAAACCGCCTTTGACTTTACGCATCGAGTCCATTCTCCCAAAAACCTCGAGATCGCCAGAAGGAAGATGACGTCCAATGTCTCCAGTCCGCCAACCTCGCACGCCATCTTTGACGAGTTTTTTTTCCTGGTTCAATTTGGGCATGTTCAGGTATTCGAGCATCAAACACGCCCCCTAATTTTGTCAAGGCGCCTCAGCACGAAATATAAATAAAACTGGATTCGACTTACCCATATCACAATCTCTCCGATAAATCCTCGTGGGAGTTCATGTCGAGCGGGGCTGATAACGGTCATCGCAGCACTAGGAATGAACTTGTTGATATGAATTCGCCGACGCCTTGTAAGTTTCCGCAAATCCGAGTCTGATTGCCTTAAAACACAGTAGCTGCTGAACACAGTCCCCTCGGTTGGGCCATAGGCGTGAATCAAGTGAACTTCAGGAGAACTGTTAGTTTGAGAAAACATTCGCAACGCGAGCTCAATTGGGACATGTTCTCCTCCAACAATAAGGTGTCGCATATCAGGGAAAAACGGGCCCCCCAGATCCTGAGTTTGGTCGAACCACATCTGGAATGCCGAGCTTTCCTCATTAGCGCGTGTAAGTATTGTCCATCCTTCTCACCGTGAGCCTGTTACCATATTAGTCTACATCTAGGGAAATAATTAACAAGTTGAACCTACTTTCGGTAGCTTCACGCAACCTCCGCTCACAAGCGGGGGCCAAATCTGGCCACATATCCCGTCCCAAGCTAAGTTGCTCGTCGTAACACAGTTCAAGGCCACATCTACCCCAGCCCAGCTTACGAACTCCTTGGCTAGCTTTACCAAGCTACCCTGCCTAATGACAATTCCTTTTGGCTTGCCAGTGCTGCCGCTAGTATGGATGATACTGTAACACACTGTTAGCACGAATATATCGGCAATGCCCGGTCTATGCACTCACTATGATACCTCCCCGCCATCTTCTGCCACAAGAGCCTCTGAAGCTTCCAAGAGGGCCAGATTATCTTGCAGTCTGTCAACGAATAGAATTGGAGCGGCGAGTTCCGCTTGTGAAATTTCCAGTTTATCCAAAACTCGCCGACGAGCGAGTATGCACACTGGCGTGCAGTTTGCAATAACGTCCTGGATTCGAAGTCGTGGCTGCGAGACGTCACATGGGGCGTATGCTAGTCCTGCAAAACAGACTCCAATTTCGGCAGCAACTGCATCCACATTTCGCTCAAGTAATAGAACTACCACGCCGTCGGTGTGTTTGAATGGTGCAAGCTGCTTCTGGATACAGTAAGCCATCGAGAAGACTTGCTGATACGTGTAGATGTTTTCTGTAGTGTCGTCCAATACGGCTTGTCGATCCCAATGGCGGGCAGCAGACGAAGCAAGTAGTGCACTAAACAAACAATCCTCAGGGGCAATCTCGCGTACCAACGGTATATGAGCGGATGATTCGGGGAACATAATCGATTCAATCGACTGAGTCGGTAGAGTGCTCCAAAGGTCCAGGATGTGGGCAAATGCCGTGGCAAACGAAGCAATAGACTCGTACGCAAAGACTTCCGAGTCAAACTCAATGTCGGCAATGAGTGAGCCGTCCTTGCTGAGTTCAACGAAGCAGACCATATCGGTGTGGGCGGCGCCATTACTCAGAGGATACCGTGTATACTTGACAAGATCATCGAGTGCGCCTTCGGGGGCATCGGTAAAGTTCAGAACGGCTCGGATAAGAGAGTCTCGAGAAGAGAGACGATTGAACCCGAGAGCATCTACGAGAACATCCGGCGGAACATCTTGCGAGCCGGCGAGGAATAAGAGATCTCTGCGAATGGCGGCATGTAGATCATCGAGCGTTGATTTATTCCCAAAGCGGACACGGAGCGGGAGCATATTGATGACTTTATGAATTTTAGTTTATGCGTGAATAAAATGAGATGATAGCCAGACTCACAGAAACCAATCACGTTTGCTTCACCCGGGCGCGTGCGGTTCGCGAACGGGACACCAACCATAAAGTCTTCTTGTCCGGCCGCATTGAGATGCAAAGCTACTGCAAACGCCGTCATCAAGCACGCGTACGGAGATGTTCCGAGGCGGTTCACTAAACGGGAAACCAAATCTTTGTTGATACTAAAGTGAACGTTATAACCGCGGCTGAAGGACTGCGAGTCAGGTCGGACATAGTCGACAGGAAGCTCCAGGACCTGAGGTACTGAGTCTAGGTAGGAGACAAGAGCCGACAGACGTTCAGGGTCAGGCTTTGATTGCGAGCTGTAGCAATGTCCGAAGTAGCTCGACGGTGGAGCGAGCTCTTTGCCTTGGTATAGCAACGCAAGCTCGCCCAGGAAAACCTATGCAGCCAGATCAGTAAAGGGCGTATCTGTATTAAAAAATCCAAGTGGTACGTACTCTATCAGAAAAGCCGTCCCAGATGATATGATGCGCGCATACAACCATAATGTGTTCCGTCCCAGAAGATAACAAAGCAATTCGGATTAGACGCTCGACCTGTGTCGGATATTCCTCTCCAGATAGTGTGAACGGACGGACAAACATCTCGTGCGCGCGCTGCGCGGCCGCAGCTCGATCAATCCTCTCATGAGTGAACATAGAGTCAAAAAAAATAGTCGTCGAAGGGGAGGATCTCTTGCAACACCTGCGCCGCGCTGTCTTGGAAAATTCTGACGCGGAGGATCGCATGACGACAGAGCATGGTCTTGAGCGCCGCATACATGTTCACGCTGGATATCTCTCCACTGATGTCGATAGCAACTCCGTGATTGAACACAGGGCCCTCTTGAGAACATTGCTGCGCGGCGTAGAGACGGGCTTGAGCTGACGATAGAGGGTGCGTTCCCGAGTCCAAGTTCATAGGTGTGCGATTAACTTGGCCGCTCGCAGGAGAGTGTCTGTTTTCGAGGGATATAGTCATCGTGGTTGGGGAGGAGAAAGATGCACAGTTCGCAGAGCAGATCTGGTCTTCGTGGGAGCCTCATTCTGACAGGTGCCCCAGTTCTTGCCGTCAACGCAAGCGAGTAGGATGTTCGAGCACGACGACTGTAATATGACCGAATTCAACGCTGAGTCAGCAGGAACTCATGAAACCCTCTTGCTTTCACAAGTTCTTTGCTGATTCACTTGCGAGGCAAATCGGTGGCGAATCGTAATCTATCCAAAACACCCCGAAAACGCACCTCTTGTCAACCAAGACAAATCACGCTCACTAGACTCCTGAAACATGTCCCCATAATACGAGTACGAAAAACTAGATAGATTATCGCTGCACGGGTTGTTCAAGAAACATCTTTTGCTGTTGTAACAGGCGGCTAGTTGATCCCCAATGAGATGACAGGGCTGATACTTGGCTTGGTGCATTAGAACTTTAACCAAAAATAAGGTGAAATCGTTGACGATCGGTGCCAGGAAGCATGGCGGATCGAGTGAGAGAAATAGGCAATGTATTCGGCAGGCCAACCGGGAAACGGGTAGAAGTGTCGACATGAATCCTCTTCAGCTCCGGCACGCACCATCGAGCGGTATTCTCTTGAGATAAGTTTAACCGTTAAACGTATCCGCCCATGTTGTAAGAGGCGAGATATAAGCCCCAAATGGTGGACGGGAGGAAGAAGTGTCTCTATGCACCACGTGTCGAGTACCGTAAAACCAAACATACAAACAAACACAAATCCGGCTCAGTTTTACCCAACTACCGCGATGACATTGTTATGTGTGCACCAGCTGCAAAGTGACTCTTCAATGTCTTCGGCCCTCAATCCTCTCTTTCCAAGGCTCTCTTTCCAAATTTATAGAGATTTTTACAGCCTCTAGCAAAACCGTATATTTGTGTCTAAGCTGGTCGTGGCTATGGAGCGAAGTTAAGCTGTCGTATACCTAGTTCAAACATACAACGAATCTACTTTTAAGCTGCATTTGAGCGACTTGTAGATAGATCCAAATTAGGTAGCACCTCTTTTGGAGTCTTTGCTGACCAGATGTATTATCATCCGCCCTCCTTGCAAGCGTCGGTGCTATATCTCATTTAAGCCACCAGGCCTTAACTGAACATCTTGTAAACAGTATATTTGAACTTTTTTTCTCAGCTTATACTGTGATACGTGCCTCCATCTAGCTTCGTGATTGGTGTACTTTCGAATATTCTGCGATAAAATGCACAGCGTCATCATGATTCATGAAATACTGAAGACCACTGCTTGAGTTACGTACCCGAAATTATTCAAAAATAGACTTCCTGATTCAAGGTCTACGAACTTGTTACTCCCAGAAGTTCCATGATTATAGCGTACAAGATGGTTGTGTCTTTCGGAGGCTTGAACATAAATTACGCATTTCCCGTACGTGCTTAAAGCTACTAGGAAAATGATTAATGGCTTAAAGTGTACCACTTGCGCCAGTGATGAACTCGAGAATCTAACGTTCGTTGCACTTTGGTTCTGTCGTTAGCCAATTTCGAGAGCGATTGCTGCCTTGCAATACGAGTTGAGCCATTCACTACACCTGTCCTAGTTTTCCTGCGTATGGGTGCGGATTTCAGACGAGGAACAAGCCATTGTTGCAGCGGCTGCTCCCATAACTACCAAGATCGAGGGTCACAAAGTGACCCAAACAAGTAGCGTGACTAGCCTCCCGGATCACCACCACCGTTGTTGAGTCCATTCACAAATCGCTGACAACCGTGTCGCGCCTATTGCAGTAGCAACCAAATCAAATCTCTGAGATCGCAGAACATATGTCGAATAATATTCAATCGTGAGTCGATATTACATTCTAAAAGATACATGGAATCCGTGTTCGACACGCACCTTTCCCCACCCGCCCCTCCTAATCTATAATTCCCTGGATCCATTCATCTCTATCTTCCTATCCCACATTCTTGCCTGACCAAGCCGTTGACATCCAACCAAACATACTGTGTTTCCAGACACATAACTCCAACAGCCGAGGAGGGGAATCCAGTGGGTCCGAGTCTGAGCGGAGGCGCGGCGGGCTCCACTCCCGAACATCCTGCAGTGGTCGCTGCGCCCCCACAGCAGGAGATACCCGAAGAACAATTGGGCAACGTTCTTGCGAGTGACGCTGCTATGAACGGTCCTAACTTGGGCAACGTTCCTCCGGCCGAGCCTACGCCCCCACCCCCACCTGCGCCAGAACTGGCTCCTGCCAACCAGGAGAACGATGGAGTCTCTCCTCTATTCAAGGCGCACCGAGGCTGGCTACACGAAGCCCCAGTAAATAACGACGACCAAAATGACTAGGTGCGCCTTCTTGAACTTCCGTCCAATAGTTCGCTGATGGACTGCGCCCAGATGTTCAAGGCAAAATCCATTCCCACTTGTATCATCTGTAATCAATATTCTTCTCATGTTCCCCGCTCACGTCAAGATTCACATGCCTCATGTGCTCGGCACTAATAGCTTTGGCAGCCCAAGAATTCAAAGCTGTGCAATCAGAAAAAGCCATTCAGCGTATCTGACACATAGCGGACCGGCCCCCAACGACCAACCAGAAGACGATGGCTCTATCCAATTCGAAGCTGAAACCTTGAATGCTATCAAGCACGACATGATGGTAAACAGGCTAGGACTTCCAGAGAGACAAAACCAAAGCCAGAGACACAGAGGGCTGTCCAAGATAAGCCCGCATCCGGCGATGAGGGCCTTTGATGCGTGATACAATCAGTCAGGGCTGCTACAGCGCGCGACAAGGCTATCCATTGGCACCGTTGAAGTGATTCGTAGGAATATGCGGACTCTGGGATGTGAGTCGTTTGAGAAAAGTCTCGTCACGGTATGCAGGCAACATCTATGGCAGAAGTTGCACCAGGAGCTGCACCGGTCGTCATCCCGGGAACAGCTGCTATCGCCGATAACGATAACAATGATGTAGGTTTGCCCCTTTGTACTCCCCTAATGGCGTTACATCAGATGTTGTTTAAGGACTAGATCGAAACATAATAAACACACCTAAAGCAAGCGACGACTATCCGACTAGTGAAGTGTATCTCCAATTCGTGCAAAAAATATCTGTTGAGTGTAATACTGTACGTCTGTTTCCTAGAACGCTTGGAGGTTGGTAGCACCGGCGCCACATCCGTTTCGGCTGAAGCCCGGAAAATTTTCAATGGCCGATCTTGGTGATGGGGGCAAAAATCCAAGTGGGTATCCTAAACGGAAAGGTCGCATCATTCGTACCCCAGCATTGCGGCGCAATGGCCGCAAACTACAATACCCTGTCCTGTGTTTTGATGGGATCGGGGGTCTCAATCCCCTTGACTTTTCCAGTGCGCAAATCCTAAGGGTATCAATTTTGGAGTACCAGACATCCAAGGAGCACGAACGACAATGGTCCAAGTCGTGAGGAGGTGTTGGGCAACAGGCGCCAGATATTCCAAAGGCTGGTGGGGTTGATCGAGAATGGGTGAAGGGGGGTTGGTGCGGGAGCCAGATGAGCATGTCCGAGTCGAAGGAGTGTGGGGAGTGTATACAACTGCGAGTAGATAGGGCTACGACGTACGGCTGTATTTAAGATACAGCGAGTAAACGACGCTCGGCTGAATATCGAATAACGTTAACGAATAATCGGTCGTTTAAGTGGTGAGGCTGTCAGCTAGTTGAGTCGAGTCGGGTGGTACACAAAAGAAACAGCGGGATGTGGAGGGTGTGTGAAGGTTGGCTCAACTACTGGCACGTGGACATTCCTTACTTAGCATAACCAAGCTCTTGGATATACACAACCAGAAAACTACGCACCTATTCCGTTGCATGGTCCTGAGAATAGCGAGGTTCTTTGTCTGCCCGCCTTGGTGGTCGTCGTCTGTTTTCCCCTACGGTCTTCGCCTCCGATACCATACCATACAATGCCAAGGCGCCCGAGCCGTCTAAATCCTTTGAATTATATACACCAAACTCTGTAAGACGGAGCGCTGGGGGGCAAATTAAAAGCTAGTATAGTTAGCCTGGTCGTGCGGATATGCATATCTCTCTAATCAGCCTCTTACCTGTACCGAGTCGCAGAGCTCGGTTGGATTGGAGAGTCCCATGGTATCAGGTCAATTGTGCGCTGAGGAGGGAGAGAGTTCAACATGGACGTCGTCAGCCTCATGACTGTCATGACACTATTTAGGTGATTCGGTGGCCGCACCCACGCACCTACATATTATCACCAGGCTTCTCTCGGCTTGTGGTCCACATGGCCGTTTCTCGAGGCATCAATGTTTGGAGGTGCGCGGGTGTATCACGACGTTGTAACAGCCTTGTAGCGGTAGCGGTAGTGGCATGGTATCTTTGGTGTTTGGTGAATATCATACTACTCCCGCTAATCGGTCGTTGAGTAGCCCACGGTGTTCTGCGGCAATTGAATGAATCCTTCTCATGGACGTAGGCGTTTAGTGTGTAAAGCCCCCAAGTGTTTACATCCTATTTACCTCGCCTTACGCAGCCACAGCATGTCTAACACGTTTTCGTTATTCGAACACGCACATACTCCTTGCACGAATTGTGCAACTCTTCTTCCTAATTATAGACCTCGTACACAAGGTCGTTGCCAGCATATACATACAGTCATACATGAAGTTCCACCCCACAGAATCCGGCTCCGGCTCCGACTCAGGATTTCAACACCAGGGAAAGCCTCAAATCGCTACCATGACTTGACTTTAGACCAAGTTTGAGTAGCAGTGCTCGTTTATTGCCGCACGTGCCGTAACTATGCTGCTTATTTTGAGCTCTAGTAGCTCATGAATACTACATGTCGACGATCAGGAAGAACCAGAACATCTGATATTATCCCGATTATATGCGCCTGGTGGGCGCTTGTCAGGGTATTCGGGTGACCCTCCCTTTTCACCAACATCCTATCAAGCGCTGCCCATAAAAGGTATTAAGCTCGCCGATGGTTGTTTGCTTCATGCTTGGACCGCCGGTCGGATTTTGCCATCTCTGGATTAGGCGAGGGCTGGGAGAAGCTTTGGTCAGGCACTTTTAATTGAACGTGTCATGCGATATTTGAAATTTAATCATGACATGTCGGCCAGCCATACGGGGTGTGTTTGTACACTAAACAAATATTTCATAGTGTCCACCCTGTCGAGCATTCTAGCGGCCGTTAGATCCGTAGATATAGTTTTCACAGCCTGGCGGTTCAGAATGTCTATCTCGCATACCGGGCTTAACGTCTAGCTCACACTACCATTCATTTCATTCCATTCACACGAATGAACAGATCAAGGCGCGTTCACAACCCTAGCGCCTCAACAAGAGCTCCTCCTCCGTCTACGGTAATAACCTGCTCGGTGAGGTATTGGCACTAAGGAAGAGAAGTCAGCCGGACCAGCATTGAGTTGGCAAGTTAAGATGATCTAAACTTACCTCATAGCGAATATATATATGCTTTGGCCACCTCTTCAGTTGACCTAATGTGTACCACCAGTAGATTCTCGCCGCTGGCTTCGAACATCTTAGTGCACCCAGGGCCGGGGATGCCGGGTGTTGATCAATCCAGGAGAGCTGCGTGAATAGTTCAAGTAAGCTTGTGCTTCCGCACGAGCTAAAATACGGACATCGTGTTTACACTATCAAGCACAACTATCAGTTCTTATGCTAGACATATGTATAGGCAACACACTTCACCGAAGAGTCTTTAGATCGATAGCCAAGCCACGAGTGGCGGTTTCGACGGCACCCCCCCCCCCCC